>JADDOH010008698.1:0-25996 GCA_016648135.1 Agrypnia vestita
TTTTTATTTTAGTTTTACTGTTTAGGATAACAAGAATAAGTGACGCAAATATTTATAAAAATAAAACACTTTGTATAAAACGACTATTTATTAAATAAAATGTTATGGTGCCAATGGTCCCTTCATCAGAGTATAAGTATGTATATTAATTTTTTGAATAAATAAATATAAATACTATTATATACAGTTTTCTTTTTATTATTAATAATAATGTTACTAAAAAGTTATTTTGTTATTATTGAAGAAATACTTTAATAATTTGTTTTAAATAATAACCATACAAAGTTCAAATAGAAACTCTTTGCTAAGGTGTGGTGTAAAAAATAGATTAAGTATTATAAAAACGTGTGTTACTACTGATAGTTGTACTGCCTTGTCCTAGCTACTGGCTAGATTTTTATATGTATTAAAGTTGTTGGTTTTTACATCCTATTTTAAATAACAAATTTAAATAAATAAATAATATAAAAATGTATTTTATATTTAAAAATAACTCGTGTTAAACGTTAAAGTTTTTAAATATTTTATTCGTCCGGCATAATCTTAACAAATTCGCATATCAAAAATACAACAAATATTATTATATAATTTTTTTGTGTGTAAGGTATTAAAATAAATGTGGTTTTAAAAAACCATTTGCTTCCGCGATGATTATTGTTATTGGCCTTTTGTCGAAGTATCCGTAATCGTATTAACAAATATTTTGTGGGTTAGTTATATTCAAGTACTTACAAAGTACTAATTTTGCGGGTTGAGACTCAAAGCATGTTCATGTCTTTACGGAACGCGACTAGGTCTAACAATAGACCTCGACCTGTGGCACCGCTCGTGTTGATACTAATGTCAGCTGTTGACTTTTATCGCGAGGGGTTTACCCGTCCCATCTATCACGCCGCGCCGCACTTGCGCGCCCATTGTGGTCCATCTCGGCCGCCCGCCGCCAGATGTCCCAATGTTATGAAAGTCTGAATTATTGAAATAGCGTCTCTGACGAATTGCTATTGTCTCTCCGCACGCATTAAAATATTTTTGCATATTTATTATTACGGAAGTTGGGAAGATAAATTCAAAATGCTCGGGCAAGGCTCGCCCGAATAAAGCTGCCACTCAGTGTTAAATTATACGGTTGCTCCTTTTGAACGCTAATTGACGTTGTCAAGAATTAAGGGTGATACTACAAGTTTTATTTCTAGAAACTGTTTTTATTAACTAGAATAAACTCATTTTCTAACTAAGTCCTTAAAACACAATCATCATTATACTTTCTTGGATAGGTACACAATATTAATTATTTTCTATGTATGAATTTAAATAATGCTTCTGTGACTTCTCAAAATACTTTCAATTTTTGTCTCCTGTACTAAGCACTACAGAAAGCTCGGAGATGAAGTGTGCCGCCGTCCAGGGAAGAGTCGCACCAATCAACACTCTGGGTAATCCCTCCTCACCCCCCCCCCCCCTCCTCCAAGAGTTTTGCGGCAAACCACTGATTTGTGGTGAAACTAGCTGTATGGGGGAACCAGCGCCAATACTAATGTCAGACCGTAATGTAGTTAATTATTATTTTATAAGGGAAACCAAACTACTTCATACTTTTATGTGAAACGTCCCAAGGGCGCACCGGACAGAGAAAATCATCGAAAATTAAAATAAATGTAGGCATTGCAATAGGCCTTTAATGGCCAAATAATGGTTCATCTCATCTGATTGTATTTTATCTGATTTAAAACAAATTTTACGACCCGCGAAGATATTAAACAAATAAATAAAAAATCAAACTGTAAAATAAAATATATATTGGGTTTTCATTATTTTCTCTCATCTTCACAACGAGTCAATTACGCACAGCCGTCATTGACACGACTTCTTCATTTCCCGCTTTCATATTATTAACATTCACTATTAA
Source organism: Agrypnia vestita (assembly GCA_016648135.1). Taxonomy (NCBI): domain Eukaryota; kingdom Metazoa; phylum Arthropoda; class Insecta; order Trichoptera; family Phryganeidae; genus Agrypnia; species Agrypnia vestita. The sequence continues at coordinate 1,907 of JADDOH010008698.1, forward strand.
GTCAGCCAATTACTATTATTGTTCCTTTAGTTCAAAGTAAGTAAGTTCCTTAAAGATAGTAACGGAATACTAAGAATAAATATCATAGTTATGGTGAAAGAATTTAACCTTATTTTATATGTTTTTAAATTTCAATGCCGTTTCAATTTTTTTTCGTTTAACAATCAGAAAAGTTGCAAAATAAAATTGAAATAAGTTTCAATATCACAAAAATCAATTACTTTTATACGGCGTTTATATCTACCCCTGTCAAAAGCTTTCCATAGATGGTCATTTTAATTTTAAAAGCTATTCCGAATTCTTTTCCTAAATTAAAATTGGATATCACTTATGTATTCTACCTGTATATATAACTTTACCTTAGAAGAACAGATTTATGCATTTAAAATCTTTATTTAAGAAGATTTTCGAAAGTTGTGAATCGAATGATTAATTTTCCGGTATTTTTCACATTCTTTATGATTGACTTATTGGTAAATAAAAAGTTTTCTGGAATTACTTTAATTCTTTAGGTAATATTATTCTTGCAAAATTTCTAGTTCTCTAATGTCAACTAATGTGTCTAGTTGCTCATGATCAAGTAGTTTCAGAGGTTTTGCATGTACTCTTTGGCCCTACCGTTAAAACATTTCATAACTCGTTTTCTATAGATATTTTGGGTTTCTAAATAAGTTCTTGGTGGTAATCTATTGGTAAGCCATCTTTGTTGTTGTCGTCAAAGGTCAAAAAAAAAAAAAATATATATATATAGGTATATTTTTTTCAATTGATTCAGCAACATTGTAGATTGACATTTAAAAAAAATATTGATTGTATTATTTGGATAAATCTACTTATATTATATGATTAATTAAACCTACATGTTTCGGAAATACCTTTCCATTATATATATAACACCCTGACGATGGAAAGGTATTTCCCAAACATGTAGGTGTAATTAATCAAATAATATAAGTAGATTTATCCAAGTAACACAATCAATATTTTTTTTAAACATATTAATTATATTTTTCTACATACTTTTTATACAGTTGCCGGCAAACTTCTTGAAATTCTTTGGCGGAGTGGGGGAATGCGCAGAAGACAAAATTTGGGTCTCTTTGGTGGAATGGTACATGCGCAAACTTCCCCCCACTACGCCGTAAAATTTCAAGATGTTTGCCGGCTAATGTACCGTGATTCTTTTTATAAAAAGAAGAGAAAAAAGAAAGAAAGAGAGAATCGGCGGAGGAGAGAGAGGGAGGGAAGGGAATAGAGAACGGAGAGAGGAGAGAGACTAGAGAGAGAGAGAGAGATAACGAGAGAGAGAGAGAATCTGAAGAGAGATAGAAGAGAGAGAAGAGAAAGATAGAGAAATATAAGAGAGCAGAGATTGAATTATATATAGATAGAGAGATAAAGAACAGCATATATATATATAGTATATGATTATATATATATATATATATATATATAAAATATTATATAGATATATATATTATATATATATATATATATATTATATATATACATATGTTCAAGTCATTACGTTTTCACGGAGGTCTTGTATCATTGGTTATTTATTTTATTTGGTTATACGTAACTTTTCGATGTGTTGATACTATATTAAGAATTTAGACCTGGATTCTTTTTGCCTTCATGACTCTACAGTGTACATAGTAGGAAATCATAATCCATACTAATAAAAAGTAATAATTGCATTACATAAAAATAATCACTAACAAGTAGTTATCCACATTGCGTTTCGTTTAGACGGGTCATATTCAGAAGATAAAGTATGTATGGCTCCTAAAAACTCCATAATGGACACCCAGGAAAGTATATCTTATACTGAGAAGACGTCTACTCCATTGGGAGAATGGTGCAAAGAACACAACAGAACTCTTGCAGATTCTGAATAAGAAGACAGTCACCGAGAGCGAAAGCAAGTGGAGGCGAGAGGCGCTAAACCAAATTTAAGAGCTGTAGCGGAAGAAGAAGAGGAAGAAGCATCGTAGAAGAATAATCCACACTAAACGTATGATCACTGAAACATTCTGTGATTCATAGTTCTCTAATTGCCTACTGCTGCACATATATTTGTAATTGGCATAATTTTAAAAACCATTATTTCATATTTGTTAAGGTTGCTGATTTGCTGTTAATTTTCCCCAAAATAAAATAAATAAAAAAATATCGTTACTATCCACTCCACTCGGTTTTGGATGTTATTTGAATATTGTTGGTGGTAGGCTGAGTTATAAATAATATAATGTTAAATTTGTTTATAATTTTGTTGTGATTAGCCGTTTATTCTTGTTTTTCAGTATTTTCTTAAAAAAAAATCTAGAAATTCTGTAAGGGAAAACGGAAACAACAAGGGTGCTTTCATTTGGAAACATAAGGCTTCTTGATCATAATAGGAAGGGGGGACATATCGAGGCAATATGAAAGAAAGCGACACTTTTTCTTGTAATATAAAACTCGTAATATATTTATCACAAATTTTCCATTAATCATGTCAGAGATTTCTTTCATCTTATTTTTCCCGTATGACGAAGCCTTTTCTGCGACTAAATAATATTGTGAAGGATATCTCTTTTCTCTGATTAATGTCCCCGGGAAGAGAGATGAAAATATATATAAATATATTGAAGACATATATGAGGAAACATCACAATGTATTCCGAAATATATATATCTAGTCTAGTTGTTAGAGCACCATCTAATAACCAGGAGAGTGCAGTGAGAACACTGAAATATGACAATTACGTGAACATATATTAAAAAAAAACTAAAATACCAAAATTATATATTTCTTAATTATCCTCTCGCAATTAGTATCACAATATTCAGATTTTAATATTTCATAATATTTTATTTAGATGTTTTCCACAATATACGTTAACCAAAAAGTCATGCTTTAATGTACTCACTGCACGCGCCTGCAAACAAATATACTGTAATCTAGCTGTAACCCGTAAAAAATGACGGTAATTTTACATGCCGGTTCCTAAAGAATAAATATTTATTTATTTATAGCCGTCACCCATAAAATAGTAATAACGGCTTTATTAAAATATTTGAAGACATTTTTTTATATTTCGTCGGCGGTTATGGTACAATGGCATCTACTAAGCACAGTAATGGACGCATTTATTAATTTTAATTATCATTATAACTGTAATCCATCAAATGACGATACTTTTACATGCCGGTTCCTAAAGAATAAGCATTTAATTATTTATAGCTGACACCGATGAAATAGTAATAACGACTTTTATCAAAATAATTGACACTTTTTTAATATTTCCCCGGCAGTTAATGACACCTATTATTTTAATCAAATTCTGGCGAGTGTGCGCGTATAAAACTAACGTAACAACATAATTAAATATGTAATATTATAAATAAGAAATATGTCAAAATAAAAAATTAAAAAATGAGAAAAAATTCCGATGCCTTTCAACAATACGACGCAGGAGACGCCATCGACTGCGGAGGAAATGTTTATTAGCATTTATTGTACCTAAAGAAAATATATTGTTTAAAATATATTGTGCGCTGTATATGTAGTCGATTTTGGAAGGGTCTTCCACATACGACGATGGCAACATCCGTAGATCTCCGCGTTCGAGTTTTCTCGTCCCGGATTCAAGCCCCATCATCACATGAAGTTAGGGGAACAGACGTACGGACGGACAGACAGATAGAGGGACTACGATATTATTATAATTGCTATATACAGGGTTATTTGGAAAATATTAATAACCTCAATATATCAATAGTTATGGAGATGTGCGACATCGAAGTTTTTTTTTTCAATATTTCTGACTTATTTTTTATAAAACATTGGACTATCATTACAGTAACTTATATCGAATATGAAAAATTCATTTCCTTTAATACAAGTCAAATAAAATAATAAAAACCTTCGAATTTCAATTGCAAGACATTCCAATTGGATATTTTTCAGGGTTTTTGTCATTTTATTTAACTTGTATTGAAACGAATGAATTTTTCTTAATCGATATAAGTTACTGTAATGATAATCCAACATTAAAAAAAAAATAAGTCAGAAATATTGGGAAATGCAAACTTTGATGTTGCATATCTCCATAACTATTGATATTAGGTCATGATAGCTTGAACATTTTCGACTCATAATCAAGGAAGGAATATAGTCCTGCGAGGTGATTAATGTTTTCCAAATAACCCTGTATATTTTTTTGTTTAGGCTGTATTTAATTTTTGCGCAGATAGCTCCTGCTGATGTAAAAGCTCTCTATGGTAGTACACAACTTGTCTGAATAGTTGTAAAACAACCAAATGCTAAATGTCAAATGTAAATATTTACCGGGATTTTTAAAATTGAAAATAACATTTCTATTCTTAATGTCTTTGCTAAATCATGCGAAATTTTTTTGATGGTTTGAGAACAGTTCTAAAAGATTTTTTTAAATACACAATGAAGCAAACACTCTACTGTTCTGCCCGCTACAAATATAGTCATATATAATAATACAATTTAAAAATATAATTAAATTCTTCTTCTTATGGTGCCATCTCCTATCGGAGGTCGGCGATCAGTAATTAAAAAGTAATAAAATACGAATTTTTTATTAACTACCGGTAATCATTTCATTTTTATGTTTGTATTTTTTTCTTCTAATAAACAGTCAACAGTTCGTTCTTGACTTCGATAGATTGGTCTTAGAGTGAGGTGAATTAGAAATATATTTATCAGTAGTTCGGTAACGGAATTCATACTGAACGGTAACCATATTTTTTGGTGAATCGGTCTATGAACGAACGAGTAATGCATGCTCTGCTACAGTGCAGTAATCTTCTTCTGCATAACCTTTTCCACTGCCATCAGCCCTTCATGTGATGGATATCATTATTATGTCCATATTATTGTCTTATCGCCTGCGTTGGCGTAACTGAATCGATCGTTCAGCATCCCTCTTGAATATTGTTGTCCCCCTATTGTTGAACGGAAAGCTAAAGTCAACGATTCTGTGATACACCATTTTTGAATGCTTTTTGACAATATACCTTACGTTTAGCCTTACACGAGTATTTTATTTAAAAATTATTTTGTGAACTTGTGATCATGATTCATTGAAAAGAAGCATTTTCAGTTTTTTTTTAATAAAGTCACTAATACATAAATACTTTTCTAAGTCTCTTATATAAACACCAATTATTTTAAATGTTCAAGTTTTTTGTTTGTAACATTGTGGAAATTCATTTTTTTAAATATTAATTATTTTAAAATAATGAGAGGGAATATAAATATAATATAAAATAAAAAAGTGAATTAAATAAAATAAATAAATAAAATACGGGAATCAGATAAAATAAGTGAATCGATGAGACAAATATTAATATTAAAAAATCGCAATCAATTTCACTAACGAAAATCTCTGAAAATAAATCTTTTAAACAAAATGGTCAAAAGCAATCTTCCTGGTCGATTGTTTGGAGTGCAAATATAATTATCGACTGATATTTATAAGAAAATGGGAAAAAAATTAAAATCTAAAATTAAAAAAATAATAATTTTAAAACGACAAAAAAGGGGGGGGGGGTTAGGTTAGGTTAGGTTAATAAAATTTCTATATTGGTTTTGCTTTCGCCGAAACCCAAACAACCGCCATCTCTGTCCTACATGAAATGTATGGTATTGTCGTGCTCTTTCTTGCTCGATTTAACTGCGATGTACAATATTCTGCTCTCTCTTGCACACTGGCCGAAAATACGAGCGTAATGAATAAATATTTTTTAATTAAAAAATCCGTACATTCCTAACAGTTTAATTTAGTAATTTTGGTGTGAAAATGTCTATTCGATGATTACAAAAAATGTGACGTTTTAGTTTTCGTAAATAAGGTAGATATTTCATATTTTGTATGACAGGTAGACCTACGTTACATCACCGACACACAGGAGATAATATCGTAGTCCCTCTGTCTGTCTGTCCGTCCGTCTATTCCCCTAACTTCTTGTGGTGATGGGGCTTGAATTCCGGACGAGAAAACTCGAACGCAGAGATCTACGGATGCCATCGTCGTATGTGGAAGACCTTTCCAAAATAGACTACATATACAGCGCACAATATATTTTATTGTGCGCTGTATATGTAGTCTATTTTGGAATTTTAAAACGACAAAAAAGGGGGGGGGGGGGTTGAAAGTAAATACTGCCCTAGTATTTTTTATAAAGGACTACACCACTTACTGTAATAAGTATTGCGTTCATTAAATTCATTTTATACGTTAGTGTATAAAGAAGATACAACGGTATCTAAACCGGTCTAAGTAAAAATAATACATTTTTTTTTTAAATTATTTTTAATTAAGATAAATTATAGAAGTCTCACATATCCGAAGTTATTGATGTATGAAACACAACATAGGGTGTATTAGCTGGCTTAAGTGATCACTGTACACAATGCAACTTTCACCAATTCCACTGTAAGAAGATCCATAAACATGCTAAAGTTATCTTTGATCATGTGAATCAATGTAATTTGCATGACATAGTATAGGTGTGTACAACTATAAATACTTCTTTTAACGCTTCAACAGGCCAAGAGGCCTAATTACAGAAGCGAAATACATCACAAAACACTAAGGATTGAGTAAATCACATAGATTAATTGTGACCTCACCATCTTAATGAATAATAATTCCTCTGTGGATAAAATGATTATCCAGTAAATGTGCTTTTAGAACATAAATAAAAAAAATTATTAATTTTTTTTATGTTGAAATTCAGCTATTTTTCTATGTCATTCAAGCATAGTGAATAGAACAAAAAATTCTAAACCCCTTTGTCGCCGCGCCCTCCCGCTGCGCAAGGCTTGGAACAAATGGACGAACGCCCGAACAATGCCGGCTTCTCCAATACCGCTATGAGAAAAACATTATTGTGTACCAAACAATTAATCAGAATCCAGCTAAAATCCGGGACTTTTTTTAGTGATAATTTCGCATGATCTTTTAAGCGCTTTTTCTGGTTTGCAAAATTACTCCGGTATTTTTATTCGTGTGACAGACTTCAAAGCGATTCGTATTCGTCCATCACGTGTAAGTACTTCTAAAAGCAGATAAATGAAAAACTAATCAACTCACGGACCGCGAAAACATCTAACAGGAAGGTAATTTCTTTGGTTAGCGGAGTTAATGATACATTCTTTGTTTATTTTTTTTTAATAAACTGATATTTAAATTAATTGTTTAAAATCAATAATCATAATATTATACACATAACGTACAACTTCTCCTAGAGTTAAAATCTAGTGCTTAGATTGGCGGGAGATCATTTATATTTTGAAACATAATAATAGTAAAAATATAGTCCTTTATCTATTTCGAGTGAATATTGTCGAATTTTCTTAAAACAAAGGAAACTGATAAAAAGATATATAAAACATTGAAAAATGTTGTGATAAAATAAATGAAAAGATGATAATGTTGTTATATTGAAAATAAAGTAAATAAGTATTAAATAATAAAATGAAAATAAAGTAAAAAGTACAGGGATAATTAAATTGTATTGTATCCAAAGTTACTAACTAACTAACTAATTTACCATCACGCCGTTTCCCCGTGGGGGTAGGTAGAGAGAATAGAGCGCCATACTCTTCTGTCCTGACACAACTCTCGCTTCATCCACATTCATACATCTTCGCATGCAAGCTCGACGGGTGTTGAGGCTTCTAACGAGACCATCTTCCAGTATCTGGTTAATCTGGTCATGCCACATCTTCCGCGGTCGCCCTCTCTTTCTGGCGCCGTCAACACTTGCATTATATATCTTTCTTACCAATATTTCCTCATTCATTCGCTCAACACACCCAGTCCAGCGACCCTGTTTTAATTCTATGAAGTATGCTACGATCAGCTTTACATTCATTCCTAATATCTTCATTATTTACTCTATCATAAATTGATTTGCCACACATACGTCTAAGGGATCTCATCTCCACTGCATTCAATCTACTTTCGTTATATATATATATATATATATATATATAGTTATATAGTATAGAAATGTGAGTGTCACTAAGATTTTAGTGCTTGTTTATCTTTGAAAGAGATAATTTTAACCGACCATGTATTTCTGAACGTCACATAATTAACATTAATTATGGAAGTAATTGCAGAAAATATATGCGAAAAAGTAAATATTTTCATTGTTCAGTACAGAACAAAGATTGCGTTGATTTTTGTAGGAGTGGAACGCAGATTTCAGCTCCTATTCTTCGTCACCTGGTTGACATTTTTTTTATTATAGTACTACGCTGGACCGTGCTGCTCCGCACTGGTCGCATAAACCAGCATAGCCGCAAAAACTAAAACATTTGCTGTTCATCGCATTGCTGCACAACAGCATGGGTAAGAACCTTTATTAAAATTATTATAAAATACAAAAGAAAAAGCATACAAAAGTAAAGAGAAGCAAAAGTAAAGCAACAAAAAAAGAATGTAGAAAAAAAGTAACCCTTAAAAACCAAGTTTTTATTAAACTCCCTTTCTTTGTAAAATATAACAACAATTTAAGACGAATTAAAACATATAACATGATACTAAACTAACAGTAATTTAATATATTTCTAAAATGTCAGATGTTTTGAGCTTTGATAAGACACTTCATGCTTTGAAGATTAAATTCTAAAATCATTTGTCAGATTTTCGACATTCGTAGTGAAGTACATATTATGTATACCGAGGGAGTAATTCAAATTTATAAAATATTCCGCGACGTTATCGGGCCGCCGCCGCCGTTGCTAATCAAACTTCTCTAATGATTCCAATTTGAAAAACCAATAAAAATTTTAAAAATCCGAAATTATACTGTAATTATAAATTTTTTTTAACGAAAATTTGATAGATCTCCTTGATCGTCGCCACGAGTCTACTTGCGAAGTTTCAGCTCGATTGGATCACGGGAAAATGGTCAAAAATCGATCCAAAGTTTTTTTGACGGCAAGCCGGCAAGCAAGCAATCAAGCTACGCCACTAATTAATATTAGGTCCTTACATATGAAATTGACGTTTTACCGTACTGGCAAATTTGATCTCAAATATCTTCTCTTTGGTTAGGAATTCCAAATCCAAATTTTTACAGCTATTTACTCATGTATTTGTGTTTTGAAAATTATAATTCATTTGTTTTTTCCTCAATTGTTTTTTTCTTTGCGAGACTCAGTTTACAAAATGAAAAACTTTAAATATCGCGTTATTTACGAGTACGAGTTCCACCGTGGCACCAGTGCTGCAGAAACGGCTCGAAGGATTAATGATGTGTATGGCGACGGTGCCGCAAAAGAAAACACAGTGCGTTTTTGGTTCCAACGTTTTCGTTCTGGAAATTTCGACCTGCAGAACAAGCCCCGTGGACGGCCGGAGACCAAAGTTGATAATGAAGAATTGAAGGCTATTGTGGAAGCGGAATCCATCGCAAACCACATCCGAGTTAGCTACAGGCTGCAGTGTTAGTGATAAAACTGTTTTAATCCACTTGAAGCAAATTGGTAAGGTGAAAAAGCTTGAAAGGTGGGTACCTCACGAATTGAGTGACGCAAATCAACAAACGCGCGTTGACTGCTGCGTTGCATTACTCAACCGGCACAATAATGAAGGGATTTTAAATCGAATCATTACCTGTGATGAAAAGTGGATCCTGTACGATAATCAGAAGCGCTCATCGCAATGGCTGAACCCTGCCGAACCAGCCAAACCATGCCCCAAGCGAAAATTGACTCCAAAAAAGTTACTTGTGAGCGTTTGGTGGACTAGTGCTGGTGTCGTTCACTACAGCTTTCTTAAATCTGGCCAGACGATTACGGCAGATGTCTATTGTCAGCAACTGCAAACTATGATGGAAAAGCTAGCTGCTAAACAACCGAGGCTGGTTAATCGCTCTAGGCCACTGCTGCTTCATGATAACGCTAGACCATACACTGCACAACAGTCGGCTACCAAATTAGAGGAGCTTCAATTGGAATGTCTAAGACATCCACCGTACTCTCCGGACCTTGCCCCAACAGATTACCATTTTTTTCGAAATTTGGATAACTTCTTGCAAAGGAAAAAATTCAACTCCGATGGGGCAGTCCAAACCGCCTTCAAAGATTTTATTGATTCCCTTCCGAATGGTTTTTTTAGTAAAGGGATCGATGAACTACCTATGATATGGCAAAAGTGCATAGATAGCAATGGTACATACTTTGATTAAATAAATATATTATAATAAAAAAAATCGACTTTATGTTCCTCCCATACTAAACGTGAATTTCATATGTAAGGACCTAATATAAAGGGAGTAAAAATAATGAATGCAGCGAATATAAACATAATAAAATTTTTAAATAAAATCAATGATAATATGCAAGCAATATAAATAATGACAATAATTTGGATAATTATATTACTTTTTGTTAGAACTCACACCGAGGTCGTGACTATAACAATGGAAAAAATAGAATTGTTTTGACGGTTAAAATATAGTTGAGAAGGCCAGGAAGAATTAGGTATTTTTGCGGAGTGCATACTTAGAGTTGAAAACATTAGGTTAGGTTAGGTTAGATTATTGTAACGGTGTGATTCTATGGATTTTTTATGATTGTCTAAATAAGTACGTCCTTAGTTGTTTTTTGAAATGTGTCCGTTTATCTCAATTTGTTTGGTAGTTTATTCCATAACTATGGTCCAGCCACCACGAAAGCACGCTCACTGAAATCAATTTTGTGGACGGGATTTACTTCTACTAAACTACTTGTAATGGATGTTGATGCTGAGTTGTCCATCATTTGCAGAAAATGGAATGCAGAAGTCGAAAAGATATTGAGGGGTCATGTTATGTATAGCCTTGAATATTATTCAAAATATATGTATCAAAATAGATTACAGTGATATAAAAGTACGTTGAAAGCATGCATTCATAATAACAAATAAATGAGAATGTAACCAATGCAAGTAAAACTTGCTTAAACAGATAGATAAAAAGCATGTAATAAAATAGAGAAATAATTTTAAGAAAATAATTGTAATTAAAATAAGTATACGAATGAATTAGTGATGTACAGAGGCAAATAATATAAGTTTAAATAAATAATATATAATAGAAAATAAAACACAGTAAGCAATTAAAAAAACATTAAAATAAAATCCAATTATAATATACCCATCAACATATAATATATTTATCTTTAGCTAGCTATTATTTATTGATATTTTATACAGCGATGAATTTCAACACATTACTGGACAAAAGTTTGTTGTAATGTATTTTTTTCTTGGTAACTTATATGTATGTGACTTTGTTATCGAAAGGATATGGCAAGAATATCCCTTTCTTTCCTGGGGTGGATACGGTCCGTAAATTAGTTCCAGTCTCGCATTTTTCTTCATTATCCGGCAAAGTGTAATAATAGTTGCGATGAATGGCCCCGTCGATTCCGTCAAAAGCAATCGGGAATTCAATTTTCTCTCCGCTATTATGCTGCCTCTTGGAGAAGTTAGATTCACAATTAATCCAGACACAATGGACCAGCTTTCTTCCGAGATTAGCTGTTCATAGGAGCAGCGGAAGATGTCTGACGGTTCAGATAAAAACTATCGACGGGAAAGTCGGGAAGAAGTACACAGAAAAGTTTAACTTCAAAGTGTTTTGTTTGCTTTAATTTTTACTTATAACCCAATCGACTCAAACCAATAAATGAAATTCTTCCGCATTCTTCCATAAAAATTAAGACCATATTACAAGTTTCTGATTATATTTCTCCGGTTTCACCCATTTTATTGGTAAAAACAGCTGAATTCCATAAGCGGTAAATATATTTCTACTTACCAATGCTTCGAAAAATAAAAATAAAAAGAAATTGTAGAAAGCGATGCACAAAATTGATGCACGATGATGATGCACAAGATGAGCTTGCTCATGTAAGTAATTATAATTAAAGCAATGCTGCCGATTTGTGATGTCAGATGTATGGATGGATAGCGAACTTCTGATGAATGTTGCTGTGTCAAAAGTAAAGGTGTTTAAGAAAGATGAAAGACTAGTTAAGTGTAATTAATGCTTAGAACGAGTGAAAAAGAAATTGGGAAAAATGTTTATTGGCCAAGCCTGAGAAAAATATTGAGGAAGGTACGTAAATAGTGCTGTCACATAAACCAAGACTAGGTTCATAACGGAGTTCTGGATCCATCTCCAATGCATAGAAGTAAAGCCTGGAATTGGTAAAAAACAACAAAAACAGTTGAGATAAAAGAGGTAAATGATCTCTGTTATCCCGCGTCAGTTGGTCCTGAGAAGGACCAATGTACTTCCGGCGTTTCTAAAGTGTTATGAAGTGGCGAGCAAAGATTGAAAAGTGCATCTTTCTATACTCTCTGCCTATCCCTGCGGTGAAACAGCGAGATGCTGAGTTAGTTTTATAAAATTATGATATCAAGGATTAATGTAAAGTATTTTTGCGTGTATCTTAAATCTGATTAAATATTGAATATACATATCTATTGTCAGATAATAACAAATATTAATATATTTATTCCAAAACGACATATTGGATCAAAAAAATATTACTTTATGCATTCATTAGAAAATTCGAGGATGGTACGATATTTGTTCAAAAGAGTCTCATAAAAGGGATGCTAATAGAGATGGATGGTGATGGTCACATACACCGCTCGTCCCCTCGGGAGGTATCCATCACTAGGCACAGAGATTCCATTCCTTGTTCTACACAGCATTCACGTACATGCAATTCGTTTGTATACAAGAGTATAGAAATGAATTGCAAATATCGAACACAACGAAACGAACAAAATATCGAACAGAACTTTTTAATGAATTAACGGATTTCACAATATATTGGGTACTTGTTTAAAAATTGCTCAAGCGCTGAAAGTGAAAACTACATGAAGCATATATTGAATTTAGTTTGTATAAATATTGGAGTGATTAGGAATGTGAGTGGGAGTGGGGAGAATGGGAGTGAAGTGGCTATAATCCAAGTTTTCTTCAAATATTTCATAGTTTGCTGGCGTAAAATTGCTTTGTTTTTTTTCCGGCCCTTTTTATAGTTAAAATTGGAATTTTGGAATCGTTAAAATCGAATTCGTAACCCGGAATTACAATTTTGACTTGGGACCGAATTAAGTGGTCGAAAGTAAAATAAATATATATTTCACAGTATTATATATACACTCGTATATATATATATATATTTTTTTTTCTTCTTTTTTTTTTCTTTTTCTATTCAGATACAAGTTTACGTATTCAATGTAATGGTATTTACAAAAAGTGGTTGTTGGTGTTTGTGTTCTTAGACTAGGGATTCCTGTACTGAGGAGGACTAGTTTTTCCTATTTATTTACTTTTTAAAATTTCTATGTCGTTTTTAGTATACTTTTAAAATGTCGGGAACAATTTTATTTAACCATAGTTTTACCTTTTTTATATTCTTCAATCTTTTCAATATATTTAAGGTTAGAGGAAGGATGTTGTTGAAAAATAAGTTAAAAAATACATAAGACTTCTTTTACCAAGAGTTGTTTACGTCGGAGTTCTATTGTTTGTATTTTTAAAGCTTGGCGGTGCATTACAAAAGTGCTAGTTTAGGTATATCGGTAATTTAACGTAATGATCCTTGTCCAATACGAGATCACATGAAGTAATGTAGTGTGGTTGTTCCATTTTAATGCCAATTTACAATTTTATTTTCATTATATTTAATTCCCATTGCTCGTCATTTATCGGTAATCTTCACCTCCAGGTTTCCAGTTGTCTAAATATTTTTTTCAAAGTATCAGCGTTAAGATGAGCTCAATTTACGTTTTTTTTCCTATTCATTTTACAATTTAAAATGAATGTAGGTATATCACGTTGTACGTCATGTCGTGTTTGTCATATTTTTCTTTCTTTTGGGAAGCTTGTAATGAAGAATCCTCGAGTGACAGATCAGTAACGCATAGAGGAAAATAAATTAATCATTATAAGATCAACCCTTTGGAATGTACATGTAAATTGCTTTGCAGAATTGGACTTAGTTATGCAGAAAGCGTTCAGAACAAGTTGCTAAATATATATTTCCATATTTTCTAATGTTAAGTTTGAAGTTAAGCTAATGTTCAAGGCAGCGGGAACAAAAGGCGGTCCTGAAAGACCCAGCACAACCAGACACGGCAAATATTGGAGGATGGCCCTGCTAAAAGCTTTAACAAGCGTAGAGCATGCGTGCATATGGCGTTCTATCCTCTCTGTCTACTCCGTCGGGAAAACGGCGTGATCATTAGTTAGTTAACAACAGTATTTTTTTATCTCAATCTCGGCCAGCTGAGCGGCAGAGGTTTAACCCGATACGTTGACAAGCAACCGGCAATATATTAAATGTAACACGTGTAAGCGTGTTATTTAAAATTTAAAGGCATTTAATTTGAAAGGCAAGTAACATCTTCAGGCTCCGATACGGACACGTGGGAGGCGAGTGGGACGCTGGAGAGTCGATCAGAGATAATATTTGATCGATGGTAATAGTCGAACATTTGAGATTGCGCGTTTGTTAAAACTAACGACGCTCTGCCGCGTGGGCTTTACTTATTTATCGGGGCTTATAAAGATCTGTCTGATGTTGGAACCACATTATTGGCTTAGTTAACCTTTCCAATGCGGTGCTAAAATTGAAATGCGCGTACCGGTGCTATACACTCGGTGTTCATGAAGATTTTTTAGAAAATAAATTAACATGACACATTTAGGGTTCTATGATACAGTGACAGCCCTTTTATTTTCCAATAAATGGAAAAAATACGTTTTCCTACATAAATTTTGCTATCTTTACTGTTTACTACAGGGAATAAATAATAAGTAGTTTCTTTAAAAACACACACCAGGTGACTTTCGCGCGGAAGGAATGAACTAAATACAGTTTTTATTAGACAAAGAAAATTGTATTTACTAGATTTTTCCAAAATAAAACGCAAATTAGAATAAAAATACTGATTGAATATTTCTATTTGACGTACGATATTTTGTGGCACGAGAAAGATGGGCATTAAATTTCTTTTGTCGCTATATAATTAAATTTAAAAAAAAAGTAATCCATAAAAACCAAGTTTTTATTATACTCCCTTTCTCATTTACTAGGGGAAACTGGTTTGGCGCTTAACCTACGCGTTGGGCTTCGCTCGGGCGACGCTACGAAAGGGAGTAATAAAATTTTTCCAAAAATCCAAAATTATACTATAATAATAATAATAATAAGGTTTCGCGTCTACCAGACGCTTTGAAATATTTTCATACAACTTAATAAGTTGTATGAAAAAACCATTCAAAATTTGAAAAATCCAAAAATGTATTAATTTTTTAACGAAAATTTGATAGATCTTCTTGGTCGTCGCCACGAGTCTACTTGCAAAGTTTCAGCTCGATTGGATAACGGGAAAGGGGTTTAAAATGGATCCAAAGTTTTTCGTCAGACAAGAAGACAAGCAGACACCACGAGTTAATATAAAGGGAGTAAATATTTCTCATTTATCATGGAAACAAGACTATTGGAACGGAGAAGAAAATTCAAATTATCAGTCCGGTTACCCATAATATTACCAGGTACTCACTCGGATTGAACGACATTACTCTCTATTGATCCATTTTTATGATTGAACAAATAGAAAAGGATTATTGATTGTTGTTTTAAACGCAATCGAAATATATTTCACAGCAGAAAATGCTAAATATCTAATCTTATAGCGCAATTATCTTCACAATGAATCATGTATCAATTTAAAATTTTATCAAACCCGTACTTACGGGCGGGGACATGTGGGCAGATTAATATTTTGGGCAACTCAGAATACTCGAGTAGGTCTTCGGTAAAATGTCATGGATCATAATCATCATATCAGTTAAATTATTAGCGTCGAGGAAATCAATTTATTTATACATTTTAATACCAACGAAAGTAAATAAATATGTGGGAGAAGACGAATAAAAACAATTTATTATATTATATTCAAGAACACATTCTTATTGTGAAGTTGCAATTTTTTCAGAACAAAGTTCTGTGAAATTTGAAACCAAATTAATTAATCAATTAGAAAGACATACAAAATTCAAATCCAAAAAAATATTTGGCTGCTAATTTTTAATTCGTTTTTATTTTTGTATTTTTTATCCTGCCCCGGATAAGAGTAGATCCGTGGTTCGAATCCCGGAGCAGCCAAATATTTTTTCGTGGATTTGATTTTTCTGTATATCTTTCTAATTAATTAATTAATTTGGTTTTTGGTTGGTTGGTCTTGTGGTTAAGATTCTCGCCTCGTAATTCAAAGGTCGCGGGTTCGAATCTCACATTCCAGACCAGTAAGTTATTCCTGTTTTCATAGTACAAGCGTTTAGCCTAGTTGGAAAATAGTACGAATATTGATGTGACACGTAATCGTGTCACATCAATATTCGACAGTGGTCAGAGCACCGGCCCCGGAAAGGAGGTGACCTGGGTTCGAATCCCAGTAGTAACGTAATATTTTTTCGTGAATTAGATTTTTCTGTATGTCTTTCTAATTGATTAATTAATTTGATTTAAAAAACGTATTCCGTGTTCGCACCTCTGTTT
This sequence comes from Agrypnia vestita, assembly GCA_016648135.1. Lineage (NCBI taxonomy): Eukaryota > Metazoa > Arthropoda > Insecta > Trichoptera > Phryganeidae > Agrypnia > Agrypnia vestita. The sequence continues at coordinate 18,516 of JADDOH010008698.1, forward strand.
TTTTTTTAAAATTATTATTTTAAATATTTAAAATACTCATCCTCAAGATTATTTAACTATATAAATATGTATAAATAATAAATACCCTTGAATTTGAATGCCTTAACCCCTCGAAGGATATTTTCATGTCTGAAAATATGTCTTACAGTCATCTGTCAGACAGAGGATCGTTTGACGTTTGAAAGCCACAGTCATGAAGAACAGCCAACGCAACAAAGCTCTTACGCACGGGCGTTTTGAAGAGGTGTGAGCACTCTCAGCATGCTCCAACGCGCCCTCACTCTGCCATTCCTCCACTGGCATATTTCTTGACGTTCCCAAGTACCACATGATTATTTGGCTTATTCGTGGATTTAAAAAAAAATCAAAGTAGCGATCATTGTTCGCTTTTAAATGTGTTAAAAAATGCACAAATAAACTTCTCAAGAGCAGGTACTAACTAGGGGGGGGCTAGCTACCCTCTCGCCTCGCTCCACGATGGAAACGGACTGTTTTCCTCCTGAATGTGTAAAACGACTATCACGTTTCACAACTTTTCTCAGTTGACAGGTGTCGCCACCAGATGGGGACGTCGGGGCAACTTTCTGCGGGGGAAAGTCGCCTTGCTAATAAAATGGCACAAAGAAAATGAAAAGTTTTAATAGCGCGGCTTAAAAGGAGCGGTGAAATGAGCTACCTTCTAGAGAACTCTCAAATTTATATCGCCTTATCTGGAACGAATCCATTAAGTGGTATTATGCCTCTTGCTCCCTTTCAGCACGTATTCATTTCTAAATTTAGTTTATTAAGAGCGTAAACTTATGCGTCATTATATAAGTATGCTATCGTTCACGATATTTGTTACGTTGATTAATATGTGTCTACATGGCCACCAAAATTGACGTATGTGTTCTTTAAAAGCACTTCAAAAAACCTTTGTTTTCTTGTAAAATTTAATAAAAAAATGATTAGGATAAGATCAGAGTTTTTCAGAAGTTATCCAAGGACAAGATATAGTTAATTAGTGAGAATTAAGAAACAGTTTAATAATAACTGCGTGAAATATTTGGAAGACATTTGGCGACTACAAAATTTAGAACAGTACTAAAAATTAACTCGTGTCCAGGACTTTCTTTGGCAATAAATGAAATCAATAAATTTATAGTGTTTTCGTTTGTCTTCCAAATGCTTGGAGCGTATATGTACAGTGGAAATATCAGGACGCCAAATATTTGTGCCTCGTTCGAGAATTTTCGCTTTCACAAAACAGATGTTCTACCTTATAATTAAGATTAATGGCTAATTTTGACCCAACGTACGTATTGTATTTTGACGTGAGTTGGAGGTTTCGCGAATTATTTTTAAGGTTGTATACCTTTGGCGGTGACGCAAGAACTTCAGGAAATCGAGGTTTATTTGGGGTTTACTACGTGTCCGGTCAATACTGACCCAATGATAACAGCAGGATATTTTTTAATGCTATTTATGAAGTATTGTTCGAAGCGGCGTGTCACCTAATAATAACTGTTATCAAAATGATTAATCACTCTCGTTTCTAAATTTAGAGCCATTTTTGAAATCTGAAAATTGAAAATATAAAATCTGATCTGAAATCTGAAAATTGTTAATTGATGGTATGCTACGCTATTAATGAACAATTTTCATATAGTAGGTGTATTCTATATAGTCGGCAGATGTTGTTTTTGAATAACTTTTTATATCCATTAATTTCAATAAGTATCTATTTTTCACTGATCATTTGTTTAACTGTTAACAGTTCATCTTGGAATATATGAAATGCTAAAATGACGTCAAAGAAAACAACGTGATTTTTTATTGAAATTATGAGCCTCCACAAAAATATCGTGCAATCAAAAATTTTAATCGAGGCATAAATTGTAAGATTTGCTAAAGTCTGGCAGAGCTCTAATTGCGTACTGCATACTGTAAAATAATAGTCTGGAATTCTCACTTAGATGTCGTTCACAAGAAATCGACGAGAAATTAACAAATTAACCTTGCTATGCTTGTATATTTTGATCTTAAATTTCTTAGCATGGTCCACTACGTATTTGACAGGATGGAGCCACATCTCAAACAGCTCGCGCCGCTTCACCTCACAGCGTGCCGTGCTTGTGAGTAAGTGATACAACATTCCCTTAGATTTATATCACCCACACCAATCAACAAAATAATCCTGAATACACATGTGTTGCATATAAAACAATATTAGCCTACAACATAAAAAACACATTTTTTTTCACTTTTTACATAACTATTAAATTTTAAATTATATACTTCTGAAATACAACGTTGGAATCAATAAAATTCTTAAACGGGATCGCTTATATCTAAAATTGCAAAAAATACTCGATCAATTATGTGGGAAAAAATTCCTACAGGAAAATATACAAGAAAACAAAATTAAAGTAGGATTAAATATGAGGGATATAAAAGCAAAGAAAGAAATTTTCAAAAAAATAAAAAATAATTGAATGCTTTCTCCGAGGACTATTGATTTCGAATGCGCTAATTTCAAGTGTTTATAGATAATATAGCTTTGTGCCTTCCAAAGTCATGTTTTCAAATCACTATTTAAAGCAAAGACATCAATATCCAGTGTAAAAAGCGGTGTAAAAAGCAAAGGCAGCAATATCCATTTCAACCAATGAACCACCAAGGATGTGTCAGGTGACAAAATGTACCCTTCATACTAAAGTGAGAATCAATTTTAGTCTGAAATATCATGACATGAAGAGTCTATGGAACCTCGAGAGAATCACCATCACCGTTAATGTACTTGGCAGTAAATTTTGTCACACACCACCTCGCCAGTTTTCATGTACTTCAATGCTTTTTAAATTTATCCTCATTCGAACAATTTTTGTCATTCATATGCCTCACTCACTTACTCACTCATAAGTTTCTTCAATAAACTCTTTTCATCTATCTTTTATTTTGTTTTCACTTCCTAGCACCTTTCAATACTTCGACATATTCGACATCGATTGAAGTGTAATAGGAGAACTAAAATAACAAAAATGTTGAATGCCCTAGGTCTGGAAACTGTAAATCAAAGAATAATATATAATGTAATGGTCCAAATATTTAAAATTAAATATGGACCAGTACCCAAATACTTTGATGACAGGATGAAGATGAATAATGATTTTCATTCCAACAATACAAGAGGAAGCGACAACATAAGACTACCAAAGAAAAAGAAATTGTATGATGCATAAAGGTATAAAAATCTTCGATAGCCTGCCAAAGGAAATTCAAAACATAGAGAATATAAAGAGGTTTAAACTGAAGTGCAAAAATTATATTATAAAAACTTTTAAACGATTAGATGGAATGCAACATGTCCAACTGAAATCATGTATTAGCCCACACAACATTGTGTGTGGAACTAAATTATTAAGATAAATAAAATAAAAAATAAAAATATTTGATTTCACACTGCCACTGTAAAACCACTTCAAGACTCCTTAATATTAAATAATTTTGCAAGAATAAAAAAATCGTGATCGTTTTTAGAAGATACAGTGCAGTATCGGTTTATGTCTAAATATTTTATTCACAGATTAATTTAATAGTCACAGGTTACGTTTACAAAGCTAACATGGCGAACACGGCTGAGATACATCAAAACACTCTATTTCCAATTTTTTTCTACGCATTTTATTTGACATGTGTAGTCAAATATTATCACTTAAATATGTACACAGGTTTCCACTGAAACTTTATATTTGAAAACTATATATATATTGTAGCGCGCAGTCAGCCAGCAGGAGGGTATCCAATATCAAATATCCAATATCGCAATATAAAATAAAGTGAATTTCAAAAACATAATGTAAGAAAAATGCTTACAATAATCCAAGGTAATATTATAAATTTGATTAAATATTCTTTATGCAACAAGGAATGGCAAACATAAACCAACTTATTAACTCATTTTGAGAAATTTGAAATTGCTTAAAAAATATTACTTACATACTCTTCCCTCTTCCTTCGAATATTCCCGTTCAAACTACCTTTACCTCAGAAACTCCGGCTAACGTTTTCAGTACTGAATCAATTATGTTACTAACAATATTTTAATATTATGCTCCGAGAACACAATTACTGGATTTGTCCACAACGAGATTATTATTTAATTAAGATAAATTATAGAAGTCTCATAGGGACGAAGGTATTTATAAGAAAAACTTATATGAAAGTCTTTTTTGTAAGATGGCCCAGGGCTTACTATATGTATGAGCTGGCTTAAGTGATCACTCTACACAATGCAACGTTTACCAATTCCATCGTAAGAACATCCATACATCGAATTTAATTCGGAAGAAGAGCATACATACATTATATTGAATATTGCTTAATACTCTACATAAAAAATATAGAAATTATGTTTATATATGTATTTCCACCAAATCCGTGTATTTTTTCTATTTTTGAATGTCATTAGTTTAATACTTCACCTGCTGATGATAGATTTTAATACTCTCGAATCTCGAGTAGTGAAATATAAAAAATATAATTACATTTAAGTAAGGATAACGCAGTTTATGTTTTTCATGCATCTTAACGATCATAACTAATCTCTACAATGTTAACGCCAATTCTTATTCAATTGGAATTATTATGCAATTATCAATCTCGATAGTCGACGAAAGCCCGTAGAGGGGTGATGGATTGTATTGAAATAACATGAGGGCAGAATATTATTGTTGAACATCATATTTAAATTACTTGCAATTACATTCATTGAATGTATTAAATGGTTGTCACTCACAATGAATCGGGAATACTTTATTGTATTGATGAAAATATTACATTCATAAAATAAATTCAAACACCAGCAGCCGAACTCTATATCGTGTGTTTTGAAATTCTCTATATTTATATAACATATAAATATAGAGAATTCCAAAACATTCTCTATATTAATTTAACGTTTCTAAAACATATATATCAGTCAAGGCCTGCGTTTTATATAAAACGAAATATTTTCCAGTCAAACAACATGGATCTAAAGCTCCACAAGTAGCTTGCCAAAACGAGTGTATGGAACATTAGATGTAGCGAGGGAAAAACTGTGATGGTCGACATAGAGATAGATTTAATAAATTTAGAAAATCTTAAAATAATAATATTCAAAAAAGTCAAGTATGGACATCAAAAATATATTTCTTCTGTTTGGAATCGTTTAAAAGTAAAAGCCTGATATATTTCTTCTTAAGATTCTATGTATTACAAGAGGCTAACAAAATATTGAATATTCAGCTATACAAGTAATATTTCTTAGATCTTTATTATACCATAGATATAATTCTGTGTTAAATTAATATTGTTTGCCAATCCTAATAGACTCGATCTTGTGAGTAGGTGCGAACGAGCCTTTATTATTTATGAATAGGAACAGCAAGTCTCGCGTGTAGCGAGTGCTTTACCATTATCTTAACGAAACGGACCAATCACAGGCGCGCTTTGCCTTCGACGGGTTGAGCCGGAGGCGACCGTCCTGTTGACTGAATCCGGCCAATGGCGAGCGCCGGCGGTGAGGTCATCGCTCATAGGATGAGTCACTGCACTAGCGTGGATTTCGAAGATATGGTGCAATCGAGAGTATAAAAGGAGCGAACGCGATGTACTCAGGCCCCTTCAGTTCGAGACCAGACTTGCGAGCGGGAGCGCTGCCCAACAGACTACCGACGGAGCCCTGAGTTCCAGAACAGCATTTGCGGACGGAGTTGCTGCCCGGACTTATGGAGGAATCTACCATTCATCAGTAGCAGAGAGGATCATACCGCCACTGTGTAACAGCTAAGGAACACATTTATATTATCTATCGATTAATTATTTTCACTATTGAAATGTATTTATTTTGGGAAGATTTAAAATCGGAGCAATAATGTATAATTAATATCACGATTTCTTGTGTGATCTTGGCTCAATTCGTACGGGAATATCTCCCAAACGAATATATTTTGATGCTTGGGGATTTTCATACCATTTGTATTAACAATTGATTTTACGGAGCTCTATAAGCAGTGCGTAATAGATTCATAATATTGTCGACGCGTTATGTATTGCATAACCAGATATCAATCCAAATCTTACGAGAAATTCTTCCGAACGAATATATTTTAAAGTATGGGGATTTTCAAACTATTTTTACTAATAATTGAATACACGTAATTCTATAAGAAATGCTTAGTAGCCTTATAATAATTGTGTTGCGTAAGTCTTGCGCAATTCGGTCTTCAGCCAAGTCTTTATGATTTGAGTACCTCGGTACATCTGGCTTAACAAGTAGCTTCAGAATGACGAGTAACGGACAGAATGGGGAGATCTAACTAAAGATTGGGGATATCTGGTTTGTGTTAGCCTAGCTGGCTGAGGGGTGGATGATTGCCGGCACTTGGGCGTGGAACCCGCACAAGCCCCTGCAGGGCCCCGTAAAGGCGGGGTCCTCCTTGTTGCTCGGGGTCGTCAATAAACCGACCACCTAACCTCATCTGGCGCAAACTACTTAAACCAACAAAAAGGTTCCCTATGTCTTTGGAAGGATTTCCATGCTTGAATGCTGTAAAACCTTGATAGAAAACGTTAACTTCTATTTCGTCCTCTGTAAGAAAGACAGGGCCAGAATAAATATAATAATCATTCACTCATATGGAATAGCTGGGATATTATAAATATGTTACTAACACTCTAACATTGTCCAAAGTAAATGTTGCAAGATGCAGAATCGTGGGACGCCATTCTGAAAAGGCATAATGAGATTGCACAATAATTTGTAACATCGCTGACTATGCCCGCAAAGGAGGCTAATGTCGTCATCAATTCGTACCAAAAGAGTACATGTTTCTTCAAACACCGGCCTAAAAGAAAGGCGCCTCAAGACAACACACATCATCAGAAACTCGTACCAAAAGAGTACGGCCTTCTCAATTATAAGCCTAAAAGAGGGGCGTCACGGGATCACATCTCGTAAAGAAGAGATGGAGTCTCGGGATGCAGTAAGTTCCGGAGGAACAAGGGGGCCGTTTAGTCACTTAGGAAGTCGGTCACCGGGTTTAGGCGGGCGCGGAGCCTCAACCCCTCTCAGCAGAGATGCTGAGGGTTTAAAAAACCAAAATTTAGCATTCAAAGAAACTATTATTTCATATAAACTCACGGGCTGTTGTAGAATCCTTTCGAACAAACCATCCCCGAGACCTTATCTATTTATTTATAAAGAAGTTTCGCTTCAAAAATGTCGTATTTCGTAAATAGCAAATATATGTATTATTTTCTCACGCAACTAATATGAACAGGTTCATGCACGTCTAGGACGAAACCATTCAAGGTAAGAATTTGCTAATACAAAGTGTTTATAATTATTAATTTCAGTGTTATTTAATATGTGTGAATTTTTCCCTTTGCGCCGTTCGAACGATGTTACTGGTTTGTCTCAAATCGAAAATGTTTTATTTCTAATACACGAATTCTTT
>JADDOH010008699.1:0-11201 GCA_016648135.1 Agrypnia vestita
TCCCCAACTTGGAATCGCATAGTTCAAAAATGACTGGGCAAGAGCATAATAGATAGTTTTGAGTTGCTGTTTATTAAAAATATTACGTATGGATTTAAAAAGGTAAATGAGTTTTAAAAGTTTTCCCGATAATAGTTCAATGTGAAGTTTCCAGTTTAGGTGCCTGTCTATTATGATTCCCAAGTATTTCACACTATCTGCATTTTCCAAGGGGGTGCAATCACAGTTTTGGTATTGGCAATCATGCATAGTCAATTTTAAATCGCTAGATGGCTGCCCTCTTTTATCTATGCTGAATGTCAAATACTTAGTTTTTTTGAGATTGACTGTTAGCAAATTATTTTCCAGCCAGTGTTTTACTATGTTGCAACCCAGTTCAGCTGCTTTGAAAACAAGATCCCATGATGAAGCGTGGAACATGAGTATTGTATCGTCTGCAAAAGTAACTACTTCCCCCCCCGTTGTTAGCTTGCATAAATCGTTTATGTATAGGAGGAATAAAACAGGTCCTAGTGTACTTCCTTGAGGGACTCCGTATTTGATGTAATGTTCGTCACTTTTAGTTTTGTCAAGTTGTGTAAATTGTGTTCTGTCTGTAAGGTAAGTTTTGAACCAGTTGTAACTTGCTTCCGAAAGTCCAGTCTGTTTTAGTTTGTGAAGCATTTTTTCATGTGAAACTGTGTCAAAAGCTTTCGTCAAGTCTAGTGCTATTGCTATACATTTTTTATTATTGTCAAGTTTGTCTGAAATATAACCAATAACTTCCTGTATTGCTTCTTGTGTACCCCGATTTTTTCTAAATCCATCTGGTTGTTGGCTAAAATTTGATATTTTTCTAAAAAGTTGGTGAATTGATTACAAACACATTTCTCTAGCAGCTTAGATAGTAAATTTAGGATGGATATAGGTCGGTAGTTATTTGGATCGTCTTTATTGCCAGCTTTATGTACGGGTGTGATTTTAGCCGTTTTTAGTTGGGACGGGAAAATACCTTTAGTGATGCTTAGATTAAATATATGAACTATAGGTTTTAGTAATATTTCTTTGAACGATTTAATTACTCTAGCGGATATTCCGTCCGGGCCTGGAGAGCAGTCTATGTTCAGGTCATCTACTATTTTTTCCACATCTTTGTAACAGATAGGGGAGATCTCAAATTTGGGGAGATGGGGTCCGTTAGTTTTTATATTATTATAGTGTGAATGCTGTTTGTATTTATTTAATACTTTACGCGCTAGTGTTTCACCAATTGTGGAGAAGTGAAGGTTTAGTTTATCTGCTATTTCTTTCTTATCAGTGATGGTAGTGTTGTTGTGTACCAAAGTATTAATGTTACTTTTTTTATGTGTTTCAATACCATTTAATTCTTTTACGACATTCCATATGTTTTTAGTATTATTGTTTTGTTCGATTTTTTGTTTGTAGTGTTGTTCTTTCCTTTTTTTTATTATGTTGTTACATATATTACGGTATCTTTTATAATACTGATATAGTGAATGGTTGAATGGATGTTTTTTTACTTGCTGATGAAGTTGGTCACGTTTGTGAGTGCATTTTATTATATTCGGTGTTATCCAGGGTTTTATACATTTATTTATTTTTCTAACATAAGAGGTAGTCTTTTTTTCAATATGTTTATTAAGAGTGTTTAAGAATCTAGATAAAGCTACATCCGTTTGTTTTTCTTTTAATACGTCTATCCAGCTTTCTGTAATTAGATCAGTTTTAAGTTCTTCGAAGTTTATTTGTTGGATTTTTGTCAGATGTTGCTTACGTTGTAGTTTTGTGGTATTGCCGTGTAGCCCTAGCACAGTGCTGTAATGGTCGGTAATTGTTGATTTAATGACAGCAGTCTGTATGCTTAGTTTTGATTTTACATATATGTGGTCAAGACAAGAACCTGACTCTCTGTTTTCCCGTGTTGCTACACTTATTGTTTCAAGATAGCCATATGCTGACATAAGACACTCGTATTCGTGTGCTTGTTTGTGTTTGAGACCAATAGTGTTGATATTGATGTCACCCGCTATAATACAAGTCTGATAAATGTTAATGTTATGTATGTTTTCTTCTAGTGAGTTAATAAATTCCGTAATACATTCGTTGCTAGGCGATCTGTAGATAGCTAGTATTGCAAGGGTGTTGTTAATTATTATTTTTAAACAATTTGCATGTAATAAGGAAGGTTCATAGATAGTGACGTTTTTTACTTGTTTATTTATATATACAACAACACCATCCGATCTGTTTTGAGAAATTTCTGTCCTGAATGGTTCATAATTGTTAATGGGTCTGAGTATGGTGTTGTCTGTCGTCCAACACTCAGTCAGGATTATTATGTCAAATTCCATGTTGGTGTCAGTTAGGAATATTAATAAATTGTCAAAGTTTTTTTCTAGCGATCGGATGTTCAGATTAAGTATTTTTATGTTGTATTGCCTGTTAAATGAAAGTGAGCATTTAGAGGCACAGTCTAGCGTGTCGGTTTTTATTTGCTTTATTGTATCTAAATTATTTATACATGAGAAAGCCATTTTTGTTTGGGAAGGTAATGTAGTATTCTGGCTTGTCTAGCTTTTTTTGCATTTAAGACATATAACCATATTTATTTTTTTGTATTGTAAGCAACTAGCACTTTTGAATTTATTATTTTTGTGTTTTGGCCAACCATTATATATTGACGTTTTATAAAGAAGAACGTTTTTAATACCCTGAATGTTATATATTGTATAACCCTCAAAATGAAACCAGTTAATTTTTGAGTTATAAAAGTAATGTAGTGTAGTCATATAATCTTGTTCAAATCGTTATCATTTAATATTTTTATTATTTTATCTGTTGCGCGTACGTATATAAATCCATTACAATTAACCCACGAGTATTTATATTGCGTTTGTTTAGCAATATCGCGAACTTTTTTGTATAAATTTCTATTAGATTTGGTTAAGTTAACGTTAACATAAATTAGACCGGTGGAGTTAGTAAATCCCAAGTTAGCGGCAGTAAGACCCTTATGGCGCCGCGCCTCCTTTAACAGTAGATCTCTCTTTAGCTTGCTTCTGAAGCGCAGTACATGGATGGTGCGTTGAACGGCTGTGTGAGTTTGACCGGATACTGATAGCTGCGACGGCCTGGATTGGCCAACACCGCCAATAGTGACTGCATGATTGGAGGTGGCGGGTAACGTAATAGTGTGCGAGTATTCGATGTCATCCTCGTTCAGTTCGATATTGTAACATCTGGCTAAATTTTTGAATGTGTCGAACAAATGAGTTTCACTAATCGGAGGAAGGCCGTGGATTTCGATGTTTTTTGAGCGCTGCCATTGTTCTTGTTGGTTCAATGTGTCCCTTTGTTGGTTAAGATCAGTCTTTAGTAACTTCAGTTCCTCTTCAAGATTGTCAAGAGGTTTGATTCTCTTATCCAATTCAGACACCCTATTGTCTACTTCAACGATCCGGTTCAAGCAGAAATCAATCGATTTACTTATTTCGGTTTTTAAGTTCGATAATTCTGTTTTAAATTCCTGTCTAATTTTCGTGATTTCTTCGAGAATGGAAGCAATATTCTCCTCCAATGAGTTGTTTAAAGGCTTATTGGTGGACTTTGTACTTATTGTGTCTTGGAAGAGGCTAGTGCAATTTTTTTTACACTTCCAACTTTTTGATTTGTCACCAAGTTTTCGGAAGTTTCGTTCACTCTGACCAACGCAGGAATAATGGTAGGTATCGTTGCAGACAGAGCAAGTTAACGCGTCCTCAAGCAACAGCGGGGATTCGCACTCCTTCCTCGCACAGTGCATGATTGCTTTTCACTTTATTGATTGTTTTTATTTATTATTATTTTTATTTACTTTATTACTCTATTGCACTTAATGTAGGTGGTTGAAACTAAATTATTATTATTGTCACTTTCTTGAGACTTATTGTTCTTCAAGTATTTATTGTTTTTCAAGTATTATTTATTCTAAACCTTCTCTGGTCGCCAAAATGAATTCACTAAATTAATCACAGTTCTATTATCAATATACATTTATATCTTCCATAGCACTGTTGATCGAATTATTGTTTTAGAGACAGTTCAACACAGAGAATGATAGAACGCGTGTGTCAACAACCACTGACGAATTGAAACAGTTTACATTCTCTACTTCTCTTAAAAATACAAAAAACTATAACACGACACCTTTTCATATGTTTAATATAATATTTGTACATGTAGGTACTATACACGTATTTAGCAAAATTATTCCAACACGGCTCTCCTAAGTTTAAAAAAGAGACGAGAGAGAAGAGAGAGAAGGCCATTATAATGCTTTGTTCCTTTGTATTCTAATTGTTAAATTTATATATTTAATAATACGTACATTACGAACTAAGTATTTATGGCATACATATTATGAAAAATCTGGTCAAAGGTATAGGAGAATCCTGCTTCGAAAAATCTTTTCACACACACAGAATATGTCAATACCCAATGCGATATTATTCAGCATAGCGGTAGCTGATCCAAGAGACATAATCATCGGCAGGTTGGTCCTGTATATTAGAATGTGAAACAATCTATACTGACGATATCTAAGGTAATTATCAGGAATATATAAACCAATGCTCCGCATAATTTCAGGATTAACGATCATACCGCGCAACAATCGATAAAAATGTGTAAACAAATATACATTCCTTTTAGTCTCTAAACTATTGTAGCCAAGCACACCCTGGAGGTTGGGTAGAGCCAAGGATAATACCCGTACTCAATCATGTAGAGATATCTTAAAAACTTCTTTTGGACTTTCTCCACCATAAGAGAGTACCTAATTGCTCTCGTGTGGCTCCCAAATTCTCGAGTCTGCTTCGTGCTGTATTAAACACAAGCAATGAGCATTAATGATAAAAATAAGTAATAAAGTAATGAAAAGCATGTTTTTTTACACAAACATTTGTAAAAACACGCAACACAATAGGGACGTAGACAATGATATATTTATTTTTAAATAATGTTACATTGAAAAAATAATGTCCTTATTTTCTAATGAAAACATAAATTATTGTGATGTTGGAATTTTAAAGCATCGTTCTATGATATGTAATACAAATTGGTTAAATCAATTAGAAAGGTGTACAAAAATAAACATTTGGTTATCACTGGGATATAATACCTTTTTGCAACAGATATGTCCTTTCCAAAATACTAAATATTGTATTAAGTCTCAAATTTTTTGTAATATTAAATGGTTACTATAGTGAAATTGTAATGGTAGGTATCGCAGTTGATCAGCACGGAAAAGTTCTGGGTTCAATATTATTTTATAGATAGGTTTTTCTTTACACCCTTTCAATTGATTTATTCAAATTGTTTTGAAAATAATACATTTAAAATATGACACGTAAAGAAAATAATAAATTGTCACTACACATAGGTACAGATAGTTATCAAATATTGTGGTGATATTAATTAAGTAAATTAAATTATTTTTCTATTGTATTTGCGTTTCCGTATTAAATAAATTAAATATGCAAAATGGTTACATTTTCTTTATTAATGATGAGAAATTTCTAGCACGAAAAATAAATAATTTTTATGAAGTTTTTCCGCAGACCTTTCTTCCTACTTTTTATTTTTAGTTACTACTTTTCCTTCCTGGCATACCACTGTTGCCTCGTCCACTTACATTATGCTTCTTCTTGTACACCCTCTAGGGTTGGTGAAGATTTTATTAAAGCCATTCCCCAACATCTGGTTTAACTGACCATATCAGATCTTTCGCAGATGCACTGTATTCATGTTGTCTTCCAAGCCTGCATACAAATTTTCATTATCATCATTTCTTCGCTCGCGCGTTGCAAAGTTCGTTACTTTTATGAAATTATATATTATGTAAGACCAAAAATACAGTTTATCTAGTTATCGGCATTTATTAAGGGGTAAATATAATTTCTCCAGCGCCGAAGACTTAGAATCTTGATTGTATTACAACGTGTAATTAAACGATTGAGTTTCATCGAGATTCTGTAAATAACTCTAGCGGCGGTTTCGTGCTCTAATAACCGGCGACGTTGTTCTCGTATTTATTTATTGCAGAATCTCAGTAATTACGGAGATGTGACTGGAACTACTGGAGAGAGCAATTAAAACTTCAATCGACAAAAAATCTAATCGATACCGGGGTTGCGGAACTAGTCCACAGTGGAAATTTTAATCTCGAATTGTCGAACTCGAATAACTCGAAAACTCGAATAATCGAAATTTTAAACTCCAAGGCGACGTTGAGATTTCTCTAGTTGATGTGAGCGTAGATACCATTTGATGATTCAGATTACATATTAATTATACATAGAATCAAACGACAAATAAAATTCTTTCATTGAGGTCAAATGCTGTACTAACAGAGCTCGTATAATATTTCCAATCTATAACTTCGAATGCGAATTGTCCGATGTTACATGGTTCTATACTCTTGTACGGATTGGAAGCGTGGACGCTTAAAGAAGAATTATTAAGGCATTTGATATGTGAATGTATAGAATGCATCTTTTAATAAGATGAAAAGTCTACTCTGTAATGACGACTTAAACTTGAAGCTCAGACAGAGGTTGATCAAATGCTTTGTATGGTCAGTTCTACTTTACCGTGTTGAAGCATGGACGCTGAAGGTGAATCCTCTAAATCGCCTAGAGGCGTTCGAAATGTGGATCGTAAAATGTTAAGGATAGCTTGGACTGACATGACTAGTAATATGACGTGGAGCAAATACAGACAGTTACTCAACAGAGGAACGCTCCGTAAAATTTGATACTTTGGTCATACAATGAGAGGCGAAAAGTACTCCATTCAGCTTATCATGAAGGGGAATATTGAGGGTCGCAGAGGGCTCGGAAGGAGGCGGCATTCCTGGCCTCGAAACATCCGAGGTGGACCGGGATAAGAAACGTGGAAGAGCTGTTCCGCACTGCCCTGGACAGGGAAACTTTGTCCCAGATGATCGCCGACGTCGGGGGGACCCGACAGGGCACATGAAGAACAAGAAGAATAGAAGAATGCTTAAGATTAGCTGAAGGAATTAAAAATTGCTTTGTACAATTTCTTATTATGTACAAAGTACCATTAACAAAAATAATGCATGTAAAAAAGAGATTTTATAAAAATAGATATCTAAAATGATAACTGGTTTGGCCAGTGTTAAATATGGAGAAATGGAGGCGATGATTGTGGTGAATGGAGCTTCAGTAAGATGAAGGCCTACCAATCCTATCCCTATAATCCTATCTTTATCTCTAATTAATTCCCTCTCCATCCTCCGCCTTTTTTCAATACGCCTAGCGACATCTCTGGTCCTGTATGGACTCGATCGCATTTTTAATTCCTACCGCATTATCACCTGTTACCTGTTAATTGCCTGACTTGAGTGAAGAAACCGCGTTGTACCGCATCTCTTAAAAGTTCGTTTTTTGGACCATTGTTCAGGAAATATTATCTTATAACCCGCATAAGCACTTGTATTGGAATATACGGCAGCCGTGGATTGTGTCATCTCGAGTTGCAGTTGGACCAAGAATAAAGAGAAAAGGAAGAAAGAGGCATTTCCATTTCTTATCCAACATCCAGAATTGAAAAGGTAGGATTTCTCCTTATTTGTTGTTCATATTTACTGCAATATTCGTGTCTATTTCTTTGTTCATCCACCGGCCAAATCTCCAGCATCTCGTTACATTATAATTCGCGCGAATGAACGATTGTCTCTCCTAACAAATTTCGATAAAACCGCATCTATTTGATTAATTAAAACCCGCTACACCATAAGATGGTCACTTCGACCGGATTTTGAACCAGTAATTTGATTTTCAAGTTGAGATTTGTCTGAGTATAATCGTTCATTTAAATATACTTTAACATTATTCAAGTGAATCTGTGTTTGAATACAAAGTGCTAATAAAATATAGTGTTTATAAATAGTTTAATCTTGTGATAATTTAACGCATCTTAATAGTTTATTACATGTATTCATTTAATGCTCATTGTTCCTAAAGAGTAGGTAGTATATTTCTTATTTAATTTGAATTTATTTCAACGCCATCTATTTGATTATTATTATAACTATTTATATAATTGAATATCGACGTTTATTGATAGCGCCGTGCAAAAATTAATCATAGGTGTCGCATTAACTGACAACTGATTATAAACAACAAATATTTATTATATTGTTATTTAAGTAACAAATAACAATCATACATTAATAAATATTTATCAACATCGATTTAATATTAGATTATAATCATGGAAAAAAATAAGGAAAAACAGCTTAGACTGCTTGAAGCAGAAAAGGCTACATACTTTTCTCGAACTCAAAACATTTATGATAGCATACCTAAATTAAAAGGTAAAACATCAATTAACATATTTATATCTAATGCGTTACTTTTAGAGGAAATAAGGCTGAAATTCATTGAAATTGTAATGAAGATAAATGATATTGAAATGGATTTAAATCCGTCATATGTTCCGAATTTTGACAGTTTGAATGTATATGACGAATTGTATGCCGCAATTCAAAATACAAAAAACATTTATAAGGATAAAACGCCTAATATATCTGAAACGCAAGTAGCCGCAAATAATAATTGTAAAACATATATAAAATTACCTCCTATAGAAATTCCTTCTTTCGACGGAAAAATACAGAATTGGCCAATATTTTATGAATCCTTTAAAACAAATATACATCTAAATGAGGCTTTGAATGATTCTCAACGTATGCAGTATCTAATTGGAAAGCTGTCAAACACCGCGTTAAACGTTTTATCTGGGATAATTCCCACCGGCGCAAACTATTCCAGTGTCTGGAATAATTTGATAAAACGTTACCAAGATAATAGAAATTTAGGCTGTCAATATGTAAACAATATATTTGAAACTAAGCCAGTATTAAACAATGCAAGTAATTTAAATGAATTTTGTGAGAAATTCTCCGCGTCGGTTTCAGCGTTAAAACAGTTGGAAATTGAAGACGTATTGGACTTTCTATTTTTTAACTGTGCAATTCGTAGGTTAGATATAGACACTGTGAATGAATTTGAACTTTCCATGAAAGATAAAGAAATCCCCTCAATGACTGAGTTGTTGGAATTTTTAAAGGCAAAGGTCAAAATTTTAGAACGTTTATCTAGTAATAATAATTCGTATAATTCAAATAAATCGCATACTCTCAAAAATAAACCAAACAATAATATTTCAAAAGCATTCATTACCAATTACGCCGCGTTTAATAATAATTGTTCGCAATGTAGAACCTCGCATTCTCATTTCTATCAGTGTAAGCAATTTAAAGAACTTTCGCCAAAAAACCGCTTTGATTTAGTGAAATCAATTAATGGCTGTGCGAATTGCTTAAGCTATAGCCATGGAAGTAAGGCATGTCACTCGACGAATTCTTGCAAAAAGTGTGATAAACGGCATCATACTATGTTACACTTTGATGACATTAAATATTTTAAGAAAAATAATACTTGCAATGAAATTAAGTCAGTGCCAAGTACATCCGAAATTCAAAACAACTCTACGACTCTGTGCACTCAAAGCAGTAATTTGCCACAGTTACGTGTCATTTTGCCTACCGCTCAAGTATACGCTTATTTTAACAAGCGTAATAAAAAAAATTGTCAGATGTTTAATAGATAATGCATCTCAAAATAACCTTATTACCTTCGCTTGTTGTAAAAGGTTAAATTTTAAAATAACTTCTTTGATTAATTCTGTGATTAAGGGTGTAGGTACGAGTTTTAGACCAATATATGGTTATACCTCTTTTAAGATTAAATCTCGAATTTCTAATCAAGAATATGAGATTCAGTGTTTGGTTTTGGATTGTATAACGGACGCATTGCCTACTGAATATATTGATACGGCAAATTATACGCAATTAAGGACTATTCCTTTAGCAGATTGCAGTTGGAATATGCCTGGTGATATAGAAATTGTATTGGGAGCACAATTATTTCCGTATATCTTAATGGGTGGAAGAATTGAAGTGCCAAATTTTTCACCACTCATTGAAACAACATTGGGATATATAATTATGGGTAATATACCTTACGCATCTGAAAATACCGCATATAAATCAACTACAACCGCAATGTCACAAATTGTACAATGTGATATAAATTCTATATCTTGTTGCGCTATAACTGAATTGGAAAATACTTTGCATAAGTTCTGGACATTGGAAAAATTACCTGTTAAACAATTTCAAAGTCCGGAAGACATAGCTTGTGAAAATATTTATCGTTCAACGGTTTCTCGAAATGATCAGGGCCGTTATATCGTAGCTCTTCCATTTTGTAAGAATCCAAATGAGTTAGGTAGTTCTTTTGCAACCGCACAAAGGCGTTTGACCGCCTTAGAACGTAAATTCAGTTATAATCCTGAATTACGTCAACATTATAATGATGTTATTAAAGATTATTTAAATAATTATTATTTGCGTGAAATTCCATCTCCTGTAGAGGATGGATATTATATACCACATCACGCAATTATCCGCCAAGATAAAGCTACTTCAAAGGTTAGGATAGTGTTAGACGCTAGTGCAAAATCCCATTCTGGTTTATCGCTTAATGATATTTTATTCGTAGGATCTAATATGCAAAAAGATCTGTTTTTGCTTCTACTTAGGTTTCGTCTTTTCGCCGTGGCAATAACAGCGGATATACGACAAACGTATTTGAGAATAGGGGTTACGGAAGAACACCAAAAATATCAAAGGATATTATATCGCTTCAATACTGATGAAGAAATTCGCACCTTTCAATTTAATTCTGTTCCATTTGGATTGAAGGCAAGTCCGTATCTGGCAATGCGTACCATACGTGAACTTGCTTCCGATGAACAGCAATCTTTTCCCAACGCCGCAATTGTTGCTACATCCGATTTTTATATGGACGACTTAGTAAAGTCGGTCCCTGCTAGTTCTGGGGAAAAAGAGGCAATAAACCTAATAAAAGAATTAATTTCATTTTTCGCAGCTGGGTACTTTGAATTGGTTAAATTTTCAAGCAATTCAAAGGAGCTTCTAGCGGAATTACCACCTCAGAATTGTGATCCAGTAAATTTTACGGACACTAATACTGATCTTAAAATTTTAGGATTGATGTGGCTTCCAGAAGAAGATGTATTTTCCTTTAAAACATCTCCATGTATCGAGC
>JADDOH010008700.1:0-46542 GCA_016648135.1 Agrypnia vestita
TAAATATTAACTGTATATTTCTGTATATGAAATGCGAGCTACGATAAATCTGAAGTTCCAGAATTATGTTAACCTACGAATTAATGTACAATCTATTCATATAAACTTAACAACCAGCTTCCTAATATAAAGAGCAAACCCTTCCCCCAAACTATACACACTCTTCTATTTCTAACTCGTTTCGTCCTGTTTTAACCGAGTGAATAGTCAACCGCATATTCCTACTATGATTGCAAAACCGCGACAAAATTAACTCTTGTACCCCATCTGAGCTATGAACCCTATTCATATGCGCAATACATGTCCTCTTATGTAGAAACAGCCAATTGTCCTCAATATTCCACGTATTCTGTAATGCCTGCCATAATTTATTATTGGTGTAATATGATGAAGAAGAAGAAGAAGAAGAAGAAGCCGCAAAAGTAGTGGATGACAACAGAAGAAGAAGAAAATGAATCCATTGAAAGGCATAAGATAAAGAAGAAAAGTCACAACCGAGTGTAGTAATAGATAAAGACGAAGAAGAAGAAGTCGAAAGTTATAAAATTAGAAGAAGACGCGAATGTAGTAGTAGGTAAAGGACAAAAGAAGATGAAGAAAAGACGTAGAAAAACATTCGAAAATTATAAGATATACGGAAGAAGACGACATGAATGTAGTTATAGGAAAAGAAGAAGAAGAAGAAGATGAAGAGAAGACGAAGAAAAACAGTTGATAAGTATAAGATAAACGGAAGAAGACGAAATGAATGTAGTTATAGGAAAATAAGAAGAAGAAGAAGAAAGTGGAGAAGCGAATAGTAAAGAAGAAATAAGAGAATAGGAAAAAGAAGAAGAAAAAAGGTAAAGAAGAAGAAAAGACGAAGAAAAGGTGTAGAAAAACAGTCGAAAAGTATAAGATAAACGGAAGAAGACGACATGAATGTAGTTATAGGAAAAGAAGAAGAAGAAGAAAGTGGAGAAGCGAATAGGAAAAAAGAAGAAATAAGAGAATAGGAAAAAGAAGAAGAAGAAAAGGTAAAGAAGAAGAGAAGACGAAGAAAAGGTGTAGAAAAACAGTCGAAAAGTATAAGATAAACGGAAGAAGACGACATGAATGTAGTTATAGGAAAAGAAGAAGAAGAAGAACGTGGAGAAGCGAATAGGAAAAAAAGAAAGAAGAGAATAGGAAAAGAAGAAGAAGAAGAAAGAGAAGAGAAGAAAGAAGAAGAAAATAATGTAGTAATAGGAAAAGAAGAAGAAGAAGAAAAGGTAAAGAAGAAGAGAAGACGAGGAAAAGACGTAGAAAAACAATCTAAAAGTATAAGATAAATGGAAGAAGACGAAATGAATGTAGTAATAGAAAAAGAAGAAGAAGAAGAAAGTAGAGAAGCAGTCGAAAGATAAACCATAAGACGAAAAGTAGTTGCAACGTATTGTAATAATTGCTATTTATAGAAGAGAAGCATAAACGGTATGTATTCAAAGAAGAAGAAGACTAGAGTGAACATAACCAATAAAAAAAACCTTCGTACCGAAGAAGAAGAAGACGCTGTTGAAGTCAATATAAATAAAAAGCGGAAAGAAAATATATATATAACCGTTAGCATATACGAATAAGAAGAAGACGAAGAAGAAGAAGAGGAAGAAAAGGATAGGGACAAACCCTTCGATAATTGTAGAACGTAAAAGTATATATAACTATTATCCGTCTCAACTAACTTTCCAGCCAACCCTCAAGAGTGATATCTAAAGACGACGCATGTTTGTAGAAGAAGTGGATCCAGATGTCTAGAAAAGTTTCCCATAGCTATTCCCTACTAACCTGTCTTCCCCCAGATTTTTAAGCGTTTGTCAAATAATCAGGCGTAAATCCTCCGTATAACTGTAATATTGTTCCTCCCAAAACTTATTGCAAACCTAAAACAACTTTATTAATATGTTCCGTATTCATCATCCCCATACTTATATGTAACATAACATTATAAAATTCTAAAGTGTTCTTTTAACAACGCGAACATGTTTAGCGAAGTACACTGTTACAAATCAGAAGAGGTGAACCCTAATATCTGTACTAGCTGTAGTAGTCATCACCAACACTGATATCCACAGAAGATGTATGTGTGTAACTGAATCAAGAATTCCTAACGTATAATTCGGTTTGCTATACGACTGGAATCTATTCAAGATCCAAACGTCCAACCTTTCTACCTCAATCTAAAAGTAATGCCACGACGACGCATGAAGGTGGATGAAGCTAATGATTTCGTTATGCTACTACTATTTAATCTACTAAAAATCTATTTTCAAAATTTTTTTTTTTTCAAAATGTTCCAGAAGAATTCAAAAGCTCTCCTGAAAAATTTCTTTTTTATTTTATTTTATCACTATTCAAAAGGATTTCTACATACACCCAATGTATAGTAAAACAATAAATGCTTAATCAATCATAGCGTTACGACTTCTCAAAACTTGAAGAAACTCACATATCGTTAATTCCGGATTTACTTTTGTATTATTTCCAAGAAGATTGCGCCCAAAACCAAAACAACCCCAATATAGATACGTACGAAATTTGAAGTAGTAAGATGTAACCATTTAACAATTATCAACCCTGTATGTGAACCTTATGATCATTAAAGAAGCCAACTGTCCTTCTACCATATCTCATCTCTGTAGTCAAATAAGCTGTTGTTTATTTCTACTCTGCCTATAAATACACTATACCAACGTATATTATAATATAATATATATTAATGAAGATAAAACAATTTCAATTAACGTTGCAATGAAGCGAAACAAAGGAATATATATAAAAAAAAAACAACAAAGAAGTTCAATTTTTAATTATTCGTTACTAAGAGAACATATATTGCGCTCTCTATTACCGCTCCCTATAGACTAATACTAGCGAAGGCTCAAAACTTTCTCTGATTTCCGCTAGATGGCGGTAGTATGACCATTTTAATTCATATGCCAGGCCGTCTTGTAAATAAAAAATGGAAGTAATTTTATTCTTGTAATTCAAATCAAAATAATTTTTAGATCAAAACAAGAAACTCAAATAATTATTTCGTGCAACAATACGCGTCTGTGTTTATAATACGAACAAGTCTATCAATCCTGCATACAACAAAGAAATTATAATTAGTTTGAATAACCAGAACCGTATATAACTGTGTATAACAATTTAGAACACATTTAGATAATTAGAATAATTAAGAACCATAATAAATCAATGAAAGAAATTAAATTTTTTTTCAATTAATTCAGCAACATTGTAGATTGACATTTTATTTTTAAGGACAATTTGCAATATAACACCTTGACGATAAAAAGGTATCTCCGAAACATGCACGTGAAAGTTATCAAATAATATAAGTAGATTTGTAAGAATACTATAATCAATTAATTTTTTGTGTAATTATTATCTGTAAAAATTTAGCTGAATTTAAAGATCTTTTTTTTTCAAATATAGAAACCCTTTTTAATATCATAAAAGTTTTCGTTTTTATATCTTCTTTTCTTTTAGATTCATATATTCTCGTGTTTATATTTTCTACTAAATTGTTATCCGGTTTTTATATTTATTTTTACTTTTATATTTTTCTGCTATTATTATTAATTACTATTGCATAACTCGTAAGCGAAAATATTTGCCACTGAACAGATTTTATCTAGCGTGGGTTAATTATTAGTTTATATTAATATAAGAAATTAAATTAAAACCGAATTTTAAGCTATCATAAACCCTCCGTGGCGCGCGCTGAAATCTGTCGCGGTGATCTGCCCGTAATACAGGTGTATATTTTTGCATTTCGGGCGCCGTGCGAATCCGTTCGGCGTAGCTAACTGTCTTTTCGTACTAGCCCGAGCGCGAAGGTCGAACTTGTTAAACCTTAAACCCTCAAACGTCTCGGGTCTCTGCCGCATCTTCCACGCTTGTGCCGAAACGTGTCCGCTCGCGTTATATAGGGAAACCGTCGCCGGTTTTTCCATCACGCAGCGCTCGCAAACCCGGCGGCTTTGGCCGTGTTCGGTGGTATATTTGCGAAACACAAACACAAACGCAATAATTAAAACCTTTCAAATGTGATTCGTTTGAATCTCAACTACATATTTGTTATACTGCGATTCGCAAATCCCGACGGCCTAGGCCGTGACAGTGGCATACTTGCGAGAAAACAAATGCAATAATTAAAACCTTTCAAACGTGAATCGTTTGAATCTTAACTACATATTTGTTATACTGCGATCCGCAAATCCCGATGGTCTTTTTTAGATTGTGACGGTGGCATACTTGTGAGATCGCATTCAAATATATTCTCTTCATACAATTATTAAAAATATTTTTCAAATGTGAATCGTTTGAATTCAAACCACATAAAATGAATGAGATATGAAATAAATCACATATTCTATAAAATGGAGCAATACTTTTACAAAGAAACAGGCATTCCAAAATCGAACTAATATATCACAAGGACCAAAATTACTACAATAATTTTCGTTCACAAAATAGTAAATAATAAAAATGCCAACTGTCTATATGACAAACAACCTAAAGAAATTTCTAATACCTAGTATCACGTTTGTCTACAAATCTCAGTACGTGGTTCACATAAATGCTCAATCTTTTTTCTTTGATGTCACGGACCGTGGTCCGCAATTGTTTAAATAAAACCGCTTTTATAATCAAATATTTTCTTTCATTTATAATATTAACTAAACCAAAATGATTTTATTACTATGCAAATGAGTCCAACGAATACGCTCCTGTCTGGTCACCGGCACCACTGTAATGATCCTGATAGATAGTGGGCCCTAATCAATCGAGCAGACTGTATTTAATGTCGAAATGATGTTCAATTAATATTATAAAGCATTTTATTGTATTTCAATATAAATCGTTCTCCTGGTCACGGTAAGCACTGTGATGACCCAGGTAGATAGTAGGGCATCGGGTCTTGATACATTTAATAATAATTTAGTATAGCTCCTGGTCCGGCACCAGAGTTAGACATCCCATGGGGTGTGTGTTGAATATATAAGGCGAAGCAAATCTATAATACAAATCATTCCATTGCAAATCAATGTAAATCATATTCTTTTCCGGCTAACGATGTAAGATGACCCTAATGTGGGTCCTACTAAATAATGAAGGTTAGTAAGTAGCAAACCGTCGCGTTCAAAATACAATATATTGGATTATCAAATATTTCATTATTCTTATATGTGAGCGCGCGACGCTCTGCATAACGACTGCAAATTGCGTTGTAACTACATAATGATCGTGAGATAAATTATATTCTTCTATGAAATATTAACAATAATGTATTCTATACAATATTAATACTCTGCCTGTGCTAACTATACATTTAACTAAAATATATATTATTAACTGGAAATAATTATTCTGTGAAAATTGCGCTTTTGAATGCAAAATTAACTAAAAATATTAACTAAAAATATTTCTAACATCTTGGGTTCGCAGACGAAATCGATAATACCTAATGCCCTTTGCATTTACTAAGTATATTACCTAAATAGCCACAGCTATACCATCCTGTCCGTCAGGGACGAAACATAAAACATAGTTATATTTCTAAAAGTGCTACCTCTTACGCGACAAAAATACCTATTGCAGTCGGGCTATGAATATGAACTATTTCCGCCTCATAATGGCGCCTGGAACCAATACTAAAAACCTCACTAGAAATAATAAATGCGACTAAATCTCGATAAATACAATATATACTATTCGTAATACGTCGTTGAATTGGCACATGATTCGTCTAATGGATGAAGGACCCCGTTGTGTATCGTAATAACTTCAAATTCTTTTATAGGAGCAGTGTGGAAACAATTGCATAATATTACGTAATAAAACATCTAACGAACCTAATAATCTATACATTTATGTTACAATAAAATACGTTCACTAGAAAGAATTCGTGTATTAGAAATAAAACATTTTCGATTGGAGACAACCCAGTAAAATCGTTCGAACGGCGCAAAGGGAAAAATTCACACATATTAAATAACATTGAAATTAATAATCATAAACACTTTGTATTAGCAAATTCTTACCTTGAATGGTCTCGTCTTAGACGTGCATGAACCTGTTCATATTAATTCCGTGGGAAAATAATACATATACTTGCTATCTACGAAATACCACATTTTTGAAGTGAAACTTCTTTATGAATAAATAGATAAGATCTCGGGGATGGTTTGTTCGAAAGGATTCTACAACAGCCCGTGAGTTTATATGAAATAATAGTTTCTTTGAATGCTAATTTTGGTTTTTTTTTAAACCCTCAGCATCTCTGCTGAGAGGGGTAGAGGCCCCGCGCCCGCCTAAACCCGGTGGCCGACTTCCTAAGTGACTAAACGGCCCCCCATGTTCCTCCGGAACTTACTGCATCCCGAGACTCTATCTCTTCTTTACGAGATGTGATCCCGTGACGCCCTTCTTTTAGGCTTATAATTGAGAAGGCCGTACTCTTTTGGTACGAGTTTCTGATGATGTGTGTTGTCTTGAGGCGCCTTTCTTTTAGGCCGGTGTTTGAAGAATCATGTACTCTTTTGGTACGAATTGATGACGACATTAGCCTCCTTTGCGGGCATAGTCAGCGAAGTTACAAATTATTGTGCAATCTCATTATGCCTTTTCAGAATGGCGTCCCACGATTCTGCATCTTGCAACATTTACTTTGGTCAAATGTTAGGGTGTTAGTAACATATTTATAATATCCCAGCTATTCCATATGAGTGAATGATTTTTATACTGATTCTAGCTCTGTCTTTTTACAGAGGATGAAATAGAAGTTAACGTTTTCTATTGAGATTTCATAGCATTCAGGCATGAAAATCCTTCCAAAGTCAGAGAATTCACGACGTTGGTTCACGCTGTTTTTGAGCAGGATGAGGCGCGAAGGTCGAGTCTAGTGGCCACTCCGATCAACAAGGGAGGTCCCGCTTTTAAGAGTACCTCACAGGGGCTTGCGCGAATTCCAGGCTTATGACACGAAGCGTCATCCACAACCTCACCTAGCTCAACGTTCGTAAACCAGAAAACTCCAATTTCAGTTAGATCTCCCCATTCTGTCCTTTACTCGTCGTTCTGAAGCTACTTGTTAAGCCAGATGTACCGAGGTACTCAAATCATAAAGACTTGGCTGAAGACCGAATTGCGCAATACTTACGCAACACAATTATTATAAGGCTACTAAGCATTTCTTATAGAATTACGTGTATTCAATTATTAGTAAAAATAGTTTGAAAATCCCCATACTTTAAAATATATTCGTTCGGAAGAATTTCTCGTACGATTTGGATTGATATCTGGTTATGCAATACATAACGCGTCGACAATATTATGAATCTATTAAGCACTGCTTATAGAGCTCCGTAAAATCAATTGTTAATACAAATGGTATGAAAATCCCCATGCATCAAAATATATTCGTTTGGGAGATATTCCCGTACGAATTGAGCCAAGATCACACAAGAAATCGTGATATTAATTATACATTATTGCTCCGATTTTAAATCTTCCCAAAATAAATACATTTCAATAGTGAAAATAATTAATCGATAGATAATATAAATGTGTTCCTTAGCTGTTACACAGTGGCGGTATGATCCTCTCTGGTACTGATGAATGGTAGATTCCTCCATAAGTCCGGGCAGCAACTCCGTCCGCAAATGCTGTTCTGGAACTCAGGGCTCCGTCGGTAGTCTGTTGGGCAGCGCTCCCGCTCGCAAGTCTGGTCTCGAACTGAAGGGCTGAGTATATCGTGTTCGCTCCTTTTATACTCTCGATTGCACCATATCTTCGAAATCCACGCTAGTGCAGTGACTCATCCTATGAGCGATGACCTCACCGCCGGCGCTCGCCATTGGCCGGATTCAGTCAACAGGACGGTCGCCTCCGGCTCAACCCGTCGAAGGCAAAGCGCGCCTGTGATTGGTCCGTTTCGTTAAGATAATGGTAAAGCACTCGCTACACGCGAGACTTGCTGTTCCTATTCATAAATAATAAAGGCTCGTTCGCACCTACTCACAAGATCGAGTCTATTAGGATTGGCAAACAATATTAATTTAACACAGAATTATATCTATGGTATAATAAAGATCTAAGAAATATTACTTGTATAGCTGAATATTCAATATTTTGTTAGCCTCTTGTAATACATAGAATCTTGAGAAATATATCAGGCTTTTACTTTTAAACGATTCAAACCAGAAGAAATATATTTTTGATGTCCATACTTGGCTTTTTGAATATTATTATTCTAAGATTTACTAAATTTATTAAATCTATCTCTATGTCGACCATCACAATGTCTGTGTCACCATTGATAATTTTCTGATCTTTGTTCCGTATGTTTGGGATGTTTTGTTCAAGGTATTATATTTTTTGTTCTTTGGCTGCCTGTAGATAGCAAGGATACAAATTTTTGATTTAATGAATTTAAAATTTAATAGATTGTTGTCATTTTACGTTTCCTCTTTATGTATGTCAAAGTCTAAATTTTTGTGTTGATATAAAGAGATCCCTCCGTTTTTACTGTTTCTGCAAGAATGAGCTCCATTATAGTTATTTATTTTGTAAATTCAGTTTCATGTATTTTTAGAAAATTTTTCTGTGGTATTTTTTTTTTGTAATGTAATTTTCAGTTCATCCACTTATATTTTGAGACTTCGGATATTAAAGTGCAATATTTAGAGATTTGTGTTATTTTCATCTTGTCTTTTTGGTTGCTACTGCTGATAGTTAATTTTTCCTCTTTGGTGTTCAAGTTATTTTTTATAGTTTGGGCTTTTTGTTTCTGTAACAGTGTAGTTTGTGGAGATTTAGATTGCGTTTTTTTGCAGTTTATGCATTCAGCAGTTAGGCTAGTGCACTCGATTGGCATTTGTGTTTACCTGTGCATTTCGGACCTGCCATTGTTTCTTTGCAGCCTTTTGATTTTGACACTGAATTACCATACCTATCTTTGTTATATTTCTTGTGTTGCTTATATGATTTTTAGTTGGATCTAAATTTTTTTTTTAATTTTCATATGTTTGAAGGCTATTCTATATTATGATATTTTTTGGAAATATGACCAGCGCTGGGTCATTACTTAATGTTTCTTTGGTTAATTAAGCTGTTTCCGCATGACTAATTTGTGGGGATTTGTATTAGATAATTACTCGTGAGCTATCTGCTAGGAAGAGACCTTTGTTATAAATTGTGAAAAGAGTATAACATATTTAAATATTGATCGAAAAACATTAATCTTTATCCTGTTTGAAGAAAGCGAAAGACGCACATCATTAGGGTTGTTTCAAATTAATTTTAATTGGGGTAAATGCATTTAATTTGTTGCATGTTCCCCATAAATATGAATTTTACCTCTAGGTGCTTTGTTGAAACAAAGGAAGTAAGAAGGAGAATTTTAGGAGAGACGTAAATAGAGAGCTTGGATAATAATTCAGGACAATCTAGAGAGACTAATGCTATTTTTAGTAGAAAAAATATAAGTTGGCTATTTCCCGACGTTTTTGCAAAGGTGCTAAGTAAGTAATGTTCTTAACATTTCGAGATATTGTTTTCGTATAAAATTCAATTTGAGAATGTATGTGATTTCAGATTTGTGATGCCTATTCTAATAAATCTGCAATTAAGGATTTTGATAATCTTTGTCGTGGTGAATGGAGAAGGACTACGCATTACGAAGCCTGGCGTACGAGAAAACTTTGTCATAATGTTATCAACGTGGGTATCAAAAAGTAATATATTTTCAAGCTTAACACCTAGATCCCGCACACTAATGAGCTTTGGAAATTTCAGAGTATCCGATCACATTGTTATCCAGGCAATCTCCATGGATCTTCCCCGAATTACATCCAGAGGAAGAATTATAAATTCATGGATGGTACAAGGAGATGACGGTGTGCATAGGCATGAATTAGGTGACGTTATCTAGGATAGAAGAGCTGATCCCAATAGTGAACGACGAAAGTGAGTAAAGCCAGGGAGAAGAGGAAGAAGTAGGTAAAATTTTGTTTTTGCGACTGAATACAATAAAGGAACATATAGAAGAATTGAGGACCAAACAGTTGGAGGTTCAGTAGTTTTTTAGACGACTGTGATGAGACTAGAGAACAGAGACATTTTCTTGTGTTATGATAGTATATATATATATTGTAACGAGTCTAAAAAGAATCACGCTTTCGGAAAGCATCTGAATTCGAAGAAGCCACGAGAATCGTCTTCTAAACACTGGAAACGCCATGAAGGTTCGATACTTGCATTGGCTAGATGTTAATAAGACGCGCGTGGGTGTAAAGTAGTTGTTTTTATTTAAGCGCATTTGACAGTGAAACTAACGCAAAGGCAGCCTCGAGCTGTGGAGGCCAGGGTGGTCAACTGCGCGATAATTCTACAACGAATAATCTGAAAAAGTTCTTTCGTAGCGAAATAAGCCGAAACGAATAATAAGTACGGAAATCGGATAGAATGTTTTAGTGAATATGAATAAAGTGTTCAAGCGATAATAAAGTATCTATTTATGAGTGATTAATTACAAAACAGTTTAATTTAAAGAATAGCGTCAAATTTACAAGTGTTTAGTGACTATGATATACAAATCAAATAATTTAATTAATCAGTAATTTAATAAATCGGTAAATAATTTCCAGCGTTTCCATTAATTCTTCCGTAACCACGACACTTGACAATATGTTAACCGCAACTGCTTCCAGCCTGTTGTCTATGTAAGACAAAAACCGTCTAAGCAGGCGGCAAATTTACTTAATAGCAGTTTGTGATCAATTATGTGAAAGTATATGCTGTTATCGGTGTAGATCATGTCAATCTGATGACTACCATTCATTGATTCTATCACGTATTCATAGAGTATATTATGCTAGCACTGATTTAGATGAATCAAGTTGAAATAGTAGATATTTCAGGTCGGTAATAATCTTAATGGAATGAATATCTGATATAGACTGTATAATTGTCGGTTAAATTATATCGTTTAACGATTATTTTACGAAAAAGCTGACTTCTAATCTGTCATAATAATTTTGAATGTATAACATCACTGATCGACATCATAATAAAAGTTCTTTCGAGACGAAACACCTTATTTATTTAATTACAGAAATTTTCTTTCATCATGTCAACATAAATAAGAGCCTTATTAACGCATGTATTCAACATCTGCCTCCCAAATTCAACTTCCCCATTATGTTGTTAGCTAACTAGAATAACTCCAATTAATCCATCCAATTCCAATAAATTCAACAACTCCGATCCATATAAATCTAGAGAAAAGTTAGAGGTAAGAAATAATCGACCAGAAACTGTACTTTCCATTCTACCAAAGATGTAAAAAGTTTAATTTTCTAACAACGACAAACGTATCTCCTTACCGTATTACGCGTTATAGTCCTAGGATTAGATCCCTTGTCCCCTAACTATGTTATATACACCGATTTTTGAAGGCATTCGACCGAGTTGATCACGAAAGATGCATCAATTAAACTTATTAAAAAAAATTGCATCGTTGAGCAACAAATTTCAGTATGTTCCAGTATATTGTTGTACAGTAGCTTGTTGGTCTTGTGGTTAGGACTCTCGCCTCGTGATCCAAACGTCACTGGTTCGAACCTCACTCCAGATCAGTTAGTTAGTCCTATTTTCATAGCACAAGCGTTTAGCTTAGTTCGAAAATAGTAAGAATATTGATGTGACATGTATTCCGTGTTCACATCTCTATTTAGAAAAAAAAAAAAATATATATATATATATATAATAAATGTTCAACAAATTTCCCGGCATACTCAGAAATTCCATAAGAATTCATCCTTAGTCCCTTAATTTTCTTGATTATGGCAGACAATGAACAAGATACGATAAAAATCTCCCAAATGTGTGTTTTTTTCGGATGATCTTAAAATTTATTCAATGATAACAAATATAATCAATGTAAGAAACTTCAAACAGTCGTGGATGCGTTTGTGAATAGGACTGAGGAGCACAAGTTGCATTTTTTAAATTAAAAAATAGCACGCCTTACCTATTATTTACTGATGCCAATAAAGTTTGGTCCTACAATCAAAGAACATCAACATTTCACGTGTTGCTGAAATCAAGAATTTTGGTATTGTCTTTGTTGCCAGATTGACAATTTTAACTCATATAAATAAATTAATCATAGCGTGTAATAGCTACAAGGTTTTTAAGCATATCTGTCGAAAAGATTGTCGAACGGGTCAATGCAATGCATGCTACTTTCATAATCCGAATAAAAATTTGAATGCGGAATAGCAGTTCCGATTATAACCTTAACTTGCCCAAAAAAAATACTTGGACATGATTGAAAAAAGTTAATGCGTTTTTTATAAAAGTATCCAGAATAATATTTTACATTCATGCACCCTGAAGAACTGATGAGATAATGCAAAGTCTCGGATCGCGAAGACAGGATGGTCTGTTGATATTGGTGGGACAAAATCGCAAGCACCGTGACTGTCGCTCCGAATTTATTAGAGAATCATGACCCATTCGTCCAGCGTAGTCATGGTTATGCGATTTTCCATGTCCTAAAATACAGAACGAATGTAATGAATAGGCACACTATAATGCGTAGTACGCAACTTTTAAACGAACTGAGTGATTTTGTCGATTTATTTAATGATTTTAACAGAATATTGAATCCACCCAAGGTGGAAGGTTGGAAGGTGGAATCATAAATTGTAAATGAAGCAATCTACCATCGAATGAAACTGAAGAAAACCAATGTACATGAATTGTTTAATTTTTCCTATTTTCAAAATTAATTTTTTGTTAATTGTAGTGGCATTTATCTCCAAAATATTTAGTACATCTTATTTTTATAGATTAATCTTTCTAAACCAAATACATCGTAATTCAAATATAATGTTCATAGATATTTACTTACACGTATTTTATGACATCCTGTTTTTTTTTTTAATTAATACTTTCTCAGCCTTTTTAAACTTTGAAAAATTATTTTTTCTTCCTTTCGTTTGTTTTGTCTTTTTTATGATTTCATTCATAAGTTTAATTTTTCAGGGGTATCTGTCAGTGTTCTAGTCTTTTCATGTTTTCTTCCTCCTTCTTCGTTTTTCAGTCCTCCTGGGCGGTGCCATATGAAATGTTCATAAGGCCACGTGGGTTTATTTTTCATTTCAGTATTCATTTTTGTTTTTGCCTATACTAACCAAAGGAGTT
Organism: Agrypnia vestita; assembly: GCA_016648135.1. Taxonomy (NCBI): domain Eukaryota; kingdom Metazoa; phylum Arthropoda; class Insecta; order Trichoptera; family Phryganeidae; genus Agrypnia; species Agrypnia vestita. The sequence goes on from JADDOH010008700.1 coordinate 13,237, forward strand.
GAATTTTCTTTTTCTTTAGTCTATATTTTTTGATTGGTAATAGATTGGTCAATAACATTTTCTCTTCATCTATCAGAGTAGAACACTGTTTCGCAAGACCAGTTACATAAATGCGTAAATGAACTGGAAATCATCATAGAAAAATACATTTTCCTGTGAATTTAAGGCTTTTATAATATTTCTTTGATTTAAAGACAGAAAATTTACTTTTTCTATGATATCTGAAATTTCATAAACTGTGATACGCTTCCCAGGTTTGTTTGACATCCACTAGTTAGCGGTTCTGTTGTATCTTTTTTTAAACATCGAAACACTTTACGAAACTGTTACTGCATGTAAAATTGACTCTGTTATGTTATAAATGAGTTATGTATTTATAAAAGCATTAATACAATATGTTATGATGTTATTAACTGCTCTGTCGTCAGATATTAATTTCCCCAATTTTCTTATTTAAATCATATAAACCTTTTTGACATCGTTGTTCAATATCTTTACTGTTGCATTATTAAGAAAAATTCATTCAATCTCAAATATTTGAAAAAGTTCTATTTGGATAGAAAAATTCATTAAATCTCAAATATTTGAAAAAGTTCGATTTGGATAGGTACATTATATTTTTTTCATGATTTACAGATTGAAAGACTACTTCTCGATTCTTTAATTGCTTTCATAATCATATTTTGGCATATTTTTGCCCCCTTCATTATGTAATATCTATCCGTACGTGAGGCACGAGAAAAAAAAACAAAACAAAAATATGCCCTTAGGTTTTTACGGCCGTTCAGAATCTTCTGTGTATAGTTTTCTGGGATATTCTGCCGTGTTTATATGACCTCTCTGGCCAACGTTTCGGATCCCATTGCAGGGTCCATCATCATGGCTGATGTGGCCCTGATGATAAACCCGCAATGGGATCCGAAACGTTGGCCAGAGAAGTCACATACACACGGCAGAATATCCCAGAAAACTATACACAGAAGATTTAAAAATAAGTAATATGTAACTGTGGACAGTCCACAGGTACAATCATTGAATTGCCCATAGGTACAATTTTGTTGTTAAATATGAAATGTCGTAAACGGATATGAAATATATTATTTCTTGAGGGAAACTAAAAACTCAACTAAATTCGTAATTCGGATATTTGAAAAAAACCGTTTGAAAATTGTAAATAACTTACGTTTCCTTGACAAATATTGTAATTCAATTGCGCACCACAAGTTTGAAATGAAAATAAATGAAAAAAATTACAAATCGTTTATAAATATTTTGTAATTTTAAGTTTTGTGGTTTTTGATACATGCGTAGTGTCTGTCCGAAGGTAAAGCCGTCCACAGCGGTTGCCCTTAGTAATAATTCTAGATCCAAGTTCACCAAACTAGTACACTTATCATAGTCGTAAAATTGGAAGAAGATAAACATGTTCTGTTTGGCCCAGCCTATTAACAAACCCTAGCGTTGTTCGGGAAAATGGATGCATTTCGATTAATTACTGATGCTACCGGCTTGCCACATTTTGTACGTACATTTAAATTTAATTAAATTGTTACGAAATAATTATGTGGTGCACTTCGTTCAAAATTAATTCAATATGGCGTTAATAAAAGCAATATCATGAACCATAAATCGTTCACAATACAATCATAATTATTTTATTTATTTTAAAATAAGAATATAATTTTTATAATATTAAAAATTAATATTTGTCAATTACATAAAAAAGGTTGAAAAAAACACAAAAAAAATGTTTGTGGAAACATTAATTGTAAGAAAATTAAATGACAAATTACTTACTCTTATTATATAACGGTAAACTGCTTATTTCCTAAATTCCTTTTAATATGTTATATTAGGTAGGCAAGGCACTTATGGAATTTTTTGTTTTAAAAATTTGAAATTAAGAATCTTACGATCATACATAATTAAATGTTATAATAAATTGAATTCGTCAAAAAATAATAACACTCCTATATTATTACTCGGTTGGTCTTCTTGGATGATCTGATAGTGGAAAAATGATTAATATGCTATTTTAATCTCACGTTAAAATCAATAGCATAACTTGTAAATTGTGAATACAGATTAATATAAGGATATCTATTGCATTAAAGAATTAAGGTTGTTATTACGGTCGTTAGACATATATAACTGTAAATAGTTGCGGATATTTTATACGAACCGTATGTTTATCAGAGAAACGATTCTCGGCGTTTCGTTGAATGCTTATTCAACGTCATCAAGAAAACGATCTAGCATATGTGATGTTCCAAGAAATAAAGAATACTTACCTTACATCAAAGGTCTTACTGACAAAATCAACCGGGTGTTGTTGAAATTAAGTATAAAAACAGTTTTCAGCTCCCATAGTTTAATCTCACGTATGTTAGGTAGTGTAAAAGATAACACACCGTTCGAGTCTCCAGGTATATACAGAGTGCCATGCGATTGTGGAGCGTTCTTCATAGGACAAACCAAACGCAATATCGCTACACGATTGAAGAAACATATTGGAGCAATTAAAAACAACAACTCCAATATATCGGCAATCTACGAACATGCATCCAAAGGGAATCTCTGTTACTTCATCAGAGTTAACAAGACAAAAATCTTATCAACAGAACCGCACCTTATAGCCAGATTAGTGAGGGAGTCCATTGAAATATACAAACATCCCAATTTCAATAGAGATGACAGTTACAAACTATCAAGCATTTGGCGCCCTGTTCTTACGACATTGATTCAACCCTTGAGAGACGTCGCAGTAAATTCCGCCGACGTAACTAGTACACATTGCACACTGGCGACATCTATTGTAGAAGAAGTGAACACTCCACAACAAAGTGCATATAATTTACGCCCTCGAAAGCAGTAATCAGTCCTCCCTCTACCTCCACGGGAAAAGGTCGTCTTCCTGGTGACTTTGAATAAGCATTCAACGAAACGTCAAAAATCTTTTCTCGGAAAAACATACGGTTCGTATAAAATATCCGCAACTATTTACAGTTAAGTATATCTATTGCACACAATATATGCACTTTTTAAAAGTTCCCGTGTAGTCTTTAGATATAATTATTTTTTAAATTGTTTTCTAGTGATATGACACTACTGTCAGTAGGACATTAAAGAGCGCCTCGCCAGGTAGAAATTGGTTTAAAACAACAGAAAATATCATCGCATGATGAAGTAAACAAGGATGAAATGGGTCATTTATTATACCCTCCTGAGGGAAATCTGCCAACCCCTCTCCCCTAACCCTAGAACCTTCTCCATCCCCGTAGCTGCTGGTAATTTTGGGGCGTCAGAAATATCATTTTCAAAAAAAAACCTATTACTTTTAAGGGTCAAATTATATTCTAGAAAACATTTTAAATAATGGTGGAAATTTCTGCACTTTACATGTTTTCATTATTTGTTATATATTATAGGTAGTTTCTTGTTATATTATATATAATAATATTATATAGAATATTCTTAACAGCACATTCATATAAAGGGATGTACGTAGTTTAAAGAAAACAGTATATATTCAGAATATTTTGAGTAGGTACGTTAAAAATTTTCAGGAATACAATACAATATCCCCAGGGAGACTTCTTTAAATAAGATATATATAGTAGATGTCTCACAGAGACGATGTTTTTTATTATATGGCGAAGTAGATTTACAAGTCTTTTTGGTTGTTCATAGGGTTTACGATCTATCGTACGGTTGTCATAAGTGATCACTTTACACAACGTAACGTTCAGGCGTATTCTAGTAAAATATTAATAATTCCAAAGAATGTCATAAACATATAAAAATAATACTGCTTTTAAAAACTCAAATCAAAAATATATTGCCAACACCGACATCTATACTGGTTTATCGGAATGACAAATCGCAACCACAGCTGGTAGTAGTAAATTACAACTAACATATATGGAACAAGGTGTGCACATCAAACAAGGTATATACAACTTCCAAAAAAAATTTAGATGTGGTAGTCTATCATGGGTGGAATAGATGAACGTTACACATTTTTATCACTTAAGTCAGCCATACTTTAGGTCATAAGACCTATGAACACCCAAAAAACCTTCATGCCTACTTTTCCCATATAAAATGAAAACAGCTTTATCTCTATGAGACTTTTAATATATTTAACAGTTATAAACGTAATTATTGACTGTTTTCTGAGTACTGGTGGTGGTGGTTTGGGCATGTTGAGCGAATGAATGAGGAAAGAATTGTAAGAAAGATATATAATGCAAGTGTTGACGGTGCCAGAAAGAGAGGGTAACCACGGATGACGTGGCATCACCAGATTAACCAGATACTGGAAGATGGTCCTGTTAGAAGCCTGAACAACCGTCGAACTAAAGTTGTATGTCAGGATAGAAGAGTATAGCGCTCTTTTCTCTCTGCCTACCCCCACGGGGAAACGGCATGATGGTAAGTTAGTTGGTTAGTTAGTTCTGACTACTGCTGATGATATGACCACCTCCCCAAGTTCACTAGTTTCTCATATTTTCAACGAATTTGATGCCTTTTCTGTCTCCCGACTCGTCTTAATACCCTCGCATTACGCTAGTTGGAGATTGTCAATTCTCAGAGCGATGTGCATTGTCATATTTTCTTCATGTTGTTAGCGTGTTCGGTCATTTCGACTACTGTTGTCTGATCCTTTATCCATACATTTTTTTTTTCTCTTCCGGTGATTTCAGTTCCAAAATTCAGTTTTCTATTATTATAAAACAAAATTTACAATTGTATGTACTAATTAACAATTCTCTTCAGCTTTGTCTCTATGAGACATCTATAAAAAATATATCTTGATATATTGTACATTGCGTATTACTGTGAATATATTTTGTTTTTGTGTGTATGAAAGCAAAGCAATGCTGAATTCCTCAAACAGAAAATTATTAAAAGGTAGCGTTATATTAAGTGAAGATGAGTATATACGTATATGCTCTATACTTTTGCTTACGGCAAAGAAAATAAATACTACAAATTTTGACTCACGGCAATTTTAGGAAAATTAATTTGTTTTAACAGCCGTAGAAAAGGGTTATAAAAGATGTATCTTTTAAAAAATGTATGTTTTAGAAAATATTTATTTTCTACAAATGAAGGCAGGCAGGTGATTTGTACACTTTCAATTTAAATTTGTATTCCTGTAGTATCTCCCCAGAAGATTGAAAAAAGTAGGTAGATACGTTCGGATAGAATTTAGGTGGGATAGTATATTCGTTTAAATTTCTGGAATAAAATATAAATTATACATATTATTTTTTCTATGAGTCTTCTTCTTCTTCTTTTGTTAGATCCTTGATCTGTGTTGACAGGTCAGTCCTGGTCTTTTGACGAGGACATAAAACTCTCTCTCCATTTCTTTGGTGGTCTCCCTGGTGGTCGGTGCCCCTCTGGAATCCCACACATCACGGCTCTGGGAAGTTTCGTCTGCTCCATTCCCTCGACATGGTCCCTCCAAAAACGTCTTCTCTGCCTGCTCCATCTTACAATGTCTTGTATGTCGCAGGTTCCGCATTGGGCACTCTGTCTCTGAGGGTCTTGCCCGCAATGTCTCTCGATAGTTCTGAGGAGGTGTTTAGTTCTCACCGTGTCTGCTCTTGCTTCGATACCGTATGTTATGATAGGTTCACATATTCTGACTATGCTTTCCGCTAGTATATTGGCCCATACAGTGTCTCTTAAGTATCCGTAGATAACCGCTTCTTTGTTTGTCCGCTCTTTGACTTCGTTGCATAGATCGCTGTGGCTTAATATCTCCACCCCAAGGTACTTCAATTTCATAACCTGTTCTATGGGTTTATTGTCTACGATCAGTTTATATCTTTGAGGTTGTCTATGTATTGTAAGATACTTAGTTTTCTCGACTGAAATTTCTGTGAGTTATTACGCTTATCCGTATGTATTTTTTTAGCTTCAAGCAGTTCCATTCAAAAGTAATGGCATTTTTTTGAAATGCAATAAAGTGGTTAAACATATAAAGTTTTGTGAGCAGATAACTCGCCGCCGGCGCGCGGCGCTCGCCGAAGGTAACGTTTCGCGGAGTTCCTTCATCAAATAATCATGGATCACCTCGGAGACCGGCGCCGTAAAATAATACCTGCAGCAATCTTTTTGCTCGAAGAACAAGCTGCGGAGATAAAAACTTTTTGTGTTTTTAAATTGATCATATCTCACGATAATGGTTTCACGTACGCCGCGCACTTTACAGCCGAGAACTTTATTTTATTTACCTACTTTGTTCATCGTGCTCGTAGGTCCGCGGCTCGAAACACGCTACGCAGGTAGGTCGGAGAAAAATGTCAACACTAATAAAATAACCAACCCGTGGAGGTGGCGGGAAAACACGCTAGAGAGCTTTCTGTAACTTGAATATTATTTGTCATCCCCTATTTAATAATCACTTTTGATATTGTGGTCATTGTTCTTTGAAAAGTGTTGTCGCTATTTGAAAATTCATTTTTATATTATCATTTACACACTTTGATTATTATTTTTTGTTGACTGACTAAATAGTTTTTATAATATGTAACGCTATAACAGACATTCACCTACTTTTCATCTCCCCTTTTGTAAGACCAACTCAAAACAAAACTTCTTTATGTATAGATCCACAAATTCATTTAACGCAAACTATCACCACATTGACATTTTCAACTCAACAATTAGAAACATAAAAAAACAATATCTACACAACTGCACCTAAAATAATTCGTACAATTTATCTTCCCTTCTACTCCCGTCCCATATTTCCCTCCACCTTCTCCACTCGCTGGCAAAATATTCAAAAAAAATATTTTACTACGTCAAACTTTTTAGTTTATTAGATTATGGTTACCATATTCTACTAAACTATGTTCTAATAAATAAAACTATGTTCTAACCAATTACTATATTCACTGGAAAATTTGTAATTGTTATAATTTTAAAATCCATTATTTATATTTTTTAATATGTTAATATGCTGTTAATTTTCCCAAAAATAAAAAAATATATATTTAATTTAATTTATTTTTTCGCGCCACATCGAGATTTTTTCAGCCCATTCCGTAAAATTTGTTTTTTCTGAAATTTTTGGATATTTTTTTAACCGGTCTTTTTTTTCTTTCACACGAGATCACACTGTTTTCTATCGAGCATTTTGTAAATCTATATACATCAAAATGTTTTTATTATATTTTCAACATACAACATCCAAGAGGCACAGAACTAAAACCGCTACTAGGCGACTGCTGAAAATAGTGGGAGACGTGTTTGTAAATGATTGTCTGGCAAATGATGGAAGTTTTACAATTGATAACTGCTCTTAAAAACATTTTTGTGTAGTATTGAGGCACATTATGAAAAATATTTCAATTAAATAATCCTTTCTTTGGCTAAAACATTAACTTTCATTTTTTATATCTTATTTTCGTTTTGTAAACAATGCGGTTTTGTTTCTTTACTACTTATCAACTTGGGAAGTAAAATACTATGTAAGCTCTACTTTTAAAATGAATAATAATGAGATGAAGCCACGGAGGTGGAAGATTAAATGAGACACTTGAAATAAATTTTATTTTATAAACACTGGACAAACTTAACTGTAACAACTATATCACAATCTGAATGTTTATTAAAAATGTAATCAATTGTGAATTTGATCGATTTCGTCATTAACATATTTAGGTGAGTGTGAGTAGAGAGCCAGAAACTAATAATTAAATATCTATAATTAATAAAAATAAACATAGTTTTCACCACTTTTTTACTGAAACATGTTGATATTTTTCAATACAAAAGTGGTGAAAATGAGTTTATTTTTATTAATTATATGCATAATTTCACCATCAAATATGGTTTGCGTAATTTAGTGTTACGCTCAAATGTGTTTATAATATTTGTTTTCAATTTAATATGCGCAAACAAATCATTTTCCTTACATTTTCACATCTACTCATTCATGGTAATATTTGTGTAGATTTTGAATGTTAATTTTGAAGTAAATCTCTGTAAGGGCTATCTTCGTGATAAAAAATTCGCAAGATATTAAGATTTAATATCAATCTATGATTTAAAATTAATTTATAATGTTCATCCTCATCCAGGAGTTTCAATTTTCATCGAAAATAAAAATAATAAAAAATAATAATGTGTAGAGGCTTTGAAATTTTAATGAAAATTATTTTGCGCTATACCTACAGTGTTATTATATCGTTCACTTATTTAAGTGTACCTTCCAGTAATCAATATTTCAGTAATCAATTTTATGTGACCTGGACAATGAATCGAAATCGTAATTGCACAAAAATCAAATAATCAAAGCCACTAGGCTAGTCCCACCGACCTGCGTCAGACGTCTCGTTTCACAACGATACGACACTTTGCTTTCTTACGTTCGGCCTAGTGTCGCTCAATTAATGTGATGTTATCATTACAGGGAAGATTATTCATCTCGGCAAGTAGTCGTAGCAGGCGGGCTGGCAGACGGCTCAATGCGCACTACGGCGCTCCCTAGGAATCTGTCCAGACAAAAACATTTTTTAACTCGTTGTTACTAGAATATATTATAGGACTTAACAAAATTGAATAATGGTATGACATCACTAGAAACATGGATCTCGATGATAAGTCGGTATCACGATCTAGCTTAAATCTAATAGTTAAAGAATATCGGAGTATTTCATTTATTTTTGTAAGCGTTAAAAATACCTGTGTTTTAATGCATGAACAAAAGCACGATTTTTGTTTGTATTATACTTTATAACGCTTACCATCGTCACTGACATGTATTTTTAAATTACATTTTATATTATAAAAGGGCGTTCATAAACCCCCCTACCTTCGCATTAAACTAAAATCGAACTTAATTGAATTGAACCTGCATTGAATCTCAATTTTTATATTACTTAAGCTAAAAATAATTTTTAATGACTATTAAAGTGCTCAAAAGATACGCAAAAAATATATCGCTATGTATTTCAATAAATATTAGCATAGTTTTAATACATATCGCGGTCTGTTTTCCTGGAACGACCAGTTTCGTCAGTCATAACAAGTGGAAATTCAATTAAGCGTTCAAAGACTGCACTCTCGTATAGAGCGACAAAGTTTGATGATTTTGTGTAAAGTGCAGCGCAGTGAACAGTCTGTCGGGCGGGCGGACCCGCAGTGCGGCTGAGCAGTCCCCCGCCGCCGCAGCCGCCCGGCGCGCGACGTGACGTGTCAACTAATTTGCCCGCTTTATTTGTCCCGGCGAGCTGGAGAGAGCGGGTAGATTGATACGGCCAACTTTTTCTTTCTGTAAAGCCCGTAAAAAAAATAGTATAGATGTTAAAATTACTTTAGTTATATTAAAAATCACACCGCCATACCGCCGACCATGCGAGTTAATTGAGTACATTGAAGCGTGGCGGTAGAGAGCCGTCGCGAGTCCAGCCGTACGTCTCGAGCCTACATTCACCAATAATTAGGGCTCGATGCGACTAATCTGATCCTGGTCATCGCAAGTATCACCAGTCTGTCAAAAACTATATATTTAGTTCAGCAATGTGACAAGTTTAAAAGTAAGGCTTCGAAGTAACGAATAAAAATGGAAAAAAATGTAAATGTTCTGAGAAATAAAGAGGTATAATTCAAAAAATAGAGGTGCCATTACCAGCTGCGAAATCAATGTATACTATTTCATGAGGTGTACACATGTCTCAAGCATAGTCTTTTCAAATGAATGAAAGGTTTTGGAACGTATATACAATTTTCAAAATTTTAATAATGTGTGGAATTGGTGAACGTTGCATTATGTAGAGTGATTACTAAAGCCAGCTTAAACAAGCCCTGGGCTATCCTATAAAAATACTTCCATTCATTTTTCTCATATAAATAGCTTCATCTCTGTGGGATTTCTATAATTTATGTTAATTGAGAAACATTACACATACACGCGAGACGTTAGTGGCCAGATTCTTGGTATTTTGTTATATATATTTTTATTTTGTTATTAACTTACGTATTTTAGTACAATATCCAGAATGAACTTAACAAATAATACTTTTTAAATTATGTAACCGTCATGTTGAAACCGTTTCTATAATTCTCGGAAAGGCTGTTTATTTTGGGACATCTCTTTAATTATTCAGAGTCTGTTAACTAATTTACGTAATTTGTACAAAATAACCCTTTATCCTCACAGAGTGTCTCGTGGGGGCTCATTTGACTGTTCTGTTCATTTTTTAAAAATAAATTTGTTTATAAAGATGATCACAGAATAATTTGAAAAACATTGACTTTGTTACCTCTACGTGAGTTTAATAATATATTTATATTTTACTATTTTAGTTTTAAGAGTAACAAGATCTCTCATCGATAGGTGAAGTATTAAGTGACTACTTTTAAATGTATATTTTTTACATTGGTTAGGCTCAAATACAATTAATAAATTTATTAGTTACTGACAAAATGAGCTGGGGTTACTAATCTTAGGGTGGTTATAACGGGAATATTGAGAGAAGCGGAGAATAGTTAATGAAATTAATATTTTTCAGCAAATCTCTTCTCTCATTATTCCTTTTATAAACCCCCCTTACACCGGCAAATTAAGCTCATTTTGTTAGTACTTAATCAAAGTAAGAATTTTATATTTAAAATTAATTAATTTTATACTTTACCTGTCGGTGAGATATTATGTTCCTCTTAAAACTTAAAAAAAAATTCTTAAATATTAAAATATTATATTATTTTTATTATACTCAGTAAGAGGTAAGAATGTAATGATTTTCACGACATTTTATAATCATTTATTTTATATTTATTTATTTAACATTCACGGAAAACCAACAGCACGAAAAAGTATAAAAACATTTGTATAACATAGATGGCCAATTATAGGTCTCCACTTTTAGAAATATGTCAATAATGATAAATATAATAATAATGAAATAAATTACGGCATGTTAAGAATAATACAACAAAAAAGAATAAAAAATTTCAACAACAGAAAAAAAAAACGTAATTAGTAAGCAGAAAAACTTAGACACGTTAAGAATAATACAACAAGAATAGAATAAAAACTTCAAACACAGCAAAAAGAGACTTTATTAGTTAGCAGAAATAACTCACGAATAATCTCTACAATTAAGAAAAATTATAGAGGTTTCATAGAGATAAATCCATAAATATGAGAAAAGTGTGTGGAAGTCTTTGAATACGATGGCCTAGGGCTTTTAACTTGTACGAGCTGACTTAAGTGATCACTCTACACAATGCAACGTTCACCAATTCCATCGTATTTCTCTTTCTTTCATCTTTCATTTATTTGAAAGGATTATGTAAGAGTCTTTTCTCACGAACTAGTTAGTATACATACATTTTCTCAGCTGGTAATGATACCTCTACATTACATTAAAAATACAATTATTTTCTATTTTTGCTTATACTGTTTTAAATAAACATTTATTTAGATGTCCACCTCTGTTTTGGTTACAGGAGTATTCATAAACCTAATTTTTAATGATTTTATCAAATAAATTAGGCCTTATAATATCTTAAGTACAGTGTTAGATTAAACAGATTGTTAGTTGTACAAACCATTACCAGTTTCGAGAAGTACCTGTCTCTTCATCAAGACCAATTCGAAACGAAATTCATAGAAAAGTTCCGAGACGTTGTCGGCGGCCCTCGTAGTCCAGTGGGCATGACACTGGCTTCCCATATCGAGGGTTTCGGGTTTGATTTCCGGTGAGGTCACAATACGTCTGTATGATTCACTCAAGCCTGGAATATTTTTGTGATGTATTTTGCTACAGTAAAATCGTTCTCCATGGTCTATTGTAGCTTAACAAAATGTACTTGCCACTATACTACCAAGATACTACTACCGAGATACCGAGATGGCGAATATACTAAAAAAATCAATGGATGTCTTGTAAAATAATATAAACAGTTAATTCACATCCAGGCAAAACTTTTTTTCCTGTAACGTAATATTGGTATTTATGAATAAACAATAATAAATAACAAAAAAGGGACCAGGTCGAAAGGTACATTTTTGCCTCTTGTTTATTCTTATTTTGGAATATTCTAGAAGAAATAGCTCTTATTTTAATAAATCTCATGATTGTACATTTTTAAATAAATTATAAAAAGATCCAACCGTTAGACAAATAACAAGATGATCGGATTTTGTTTTCTAAGAAAAGTAAATTTGCGAAATCTTACATATTCAAGATTTCCTCATTCTTCAAAAAGATATAAAATTTGTCTGGAGATGAGGCTTACCCTTAAAAAGATTTACCACTGACTACTGTCAGCTGTCTACATGAGTGAAATTGTTTTTATATGAAGGAACTGAAGGAATTTTGTTTCATTTTACGTTAGAAATATAATAACACGCGACCAGTTTGCGAGCCCACTGCAGAGCCCCAGCTGCTAATTCCCAAAACAATGAAGAAGAGATTATGATTTTCCCGCTTGACATATATTATAATTATTCGTAGGCCATGTTTACTTTTTCTCGGCATGCCAAAATATAGCAGCACGATTTAACTAATCTCAAATTAGTGATAAATTATTCTCCGGAAAATAAACTGAATATTTAAATATTCTTCAATATTCTCTCGTACCAGCCCGTGCTGTTATAGAATTGCCAGCAACCGAAAAGTAATGTGTCTCCGTATGTACGGTGTAGTTGCCGGCAAACTTCTTGGACATTTTCCGGCGTAGTGGGGGAATGCGCAGAAGACAAATTTTGGGTCTCGTTGGTGGAATGGTACATGCGCAAACTCTCCCCCACTACGCCGAAAAATGTTCAACATGTTTGAAAAATGTTCAACCTGCCTGTTGGTACTGCCATACGAAGGGTTATCGCCTTTTGCCTGATCGTCATTATTTATCTTTACCTTTATCTTACTTATCTAAAAAAAATATATTTTAATGTCTATATAATGTTGGTCATAGGTCCCCCCGAGTGTATTTTCACCGTAAGAGTTGACGGTAGTTGGTAAGGCGATATAATAGACAAATATACCTCTCAAAATGATAATTTCTTTAATATCTATTAAAAAATATAATAACCTAAAACTAAAAATCGACGTTAGATGGCGTTAGTCAGCCTGCGCACCCGGAGTTCAAACGAGACTGTTTCGGCGTGATGAAACGTATTTGAATTTTGCCTCCGAATTACGAAAAGAAGAAAGAAAACAATTGCTCTTTTCTGGAGTGTGCATTTTTTTCGCATTGCAAATGATCGGATTTTAACCGATTAGTAAAACATTGTAATCATATTCTTCCGGGATTTGCACCAGTTCATATTCTTTTCGCGAGTCATTTGTGACGTGGAAAATCCAAAAAGACTTCTCAGATATTTGCAGAAAGTGGCACCACGAAGATTTGTGACCAGACGATTTTCGACTGTCTTCGAAGTTAAAAAGGATAAATCACAGGTCAGTGATCATTTGTGGCGTATTTGGTTTACTCGTGTATGTTCTTCAGAAGGAGAAAACGTAATTTGACACTTTTTTTTGCATTATCATATTGAAAGTTATAGTTGAATATTAAGTTCACCCGAGCGATTGGTTATTTACACGCTGTCCGCCCTCAAACATATAGTAGTCGTAATGAAGATAAATTCTTTGTCATCAGCGCTGTTCTACCAGCTAAGTGTAATTGATGTGTTAAGTGAAAGGAAGGAAGGAAAGGAAAGGAAGGAAAGGAAGAAAGGAAGGAAGGAAAGGATGTTTTATGGCTAAGAATATAATTTATTAGATAGGACAATAGCTAAAGTAGATCTTACTCCAGGACCTCTCGGGATGAGTCTCGAACCCCAAACCACTCCATCGCTCGGTGAATGTCTTACTGCTAAAGCGAATAAACAAAAAATGATAATTTGATTTTTAAATTTTTAAACATTAAAATATAAACGGTAATAGTTGGTATAATCGATAAAGGCGTGAAAATATATTTCAAATGGGAGGAGCCACATCTCTCAAAGGACGGATAGTCGCTGGATGTACGCAATCGTCCAGCGTTTCCCGAGAAAAATTGAGAAGCCGACAGGTCACTCTAAAATCCGCTGGAATGACGAAATTATCAAATTAGTCGCATGTAATTAGCGGCGAATAAAGCAGACAGAAAGTATTGTAAGGAATATATCTAGCAGAATATAGAAAACTCCTGATAAAATAAATTATTTTAAAAATAATAATTTTATCAGATTTTTTAATAAATTAAATATTTTTTATAAATTAATAAAGTATACAAATAACCATATTAATAAAAATGTACTTTGTTTTCACCACCTGTAAATTGAAAATATCAACATGTTTCATTGCCAGTGGTAGGGACTTCTTCAAAATGAAATGTATACTAACAAATTAAAAATCAAAAACCGAAGTACAATCAAAATATAGAAAAATAATAAATGTTCAAGTTTTTTGTTTGTAACATTGTGGAAATTCATTTTTAATATTTTGAAACATGAGGGTAAAAACAACACTCTTTTATTCCACTACATATTTATTCAACAATATTTATATTTTATTTATTTATTCAACACTAACAATTCAAAATAAATATATAGTGGAATAAAACAGTGTTGTGTTAACCCTCATTTTGAAAAATAATAACATGGTTAAAATGTTAAAGATAGCTTTATGTAAAAAGAATCTTATTATTTTTAATATTCAATTTATTATGAACATTTTTTCTTATTTTCAAAATTTCTAATTAATCAAACTGTAATTCTGTATAATTTGTATGTAACATTTTTAAACCTTTATATAACTTATAACTTAAACACTTCAATTTTTTATTTCTTAGTGTACATTCTACCCTGACAAAGATATTATTGACCCTGAAACATGTTGATGTTTTTAATATGTAAGTAGTGAAAATAAAATACATTTTTATTAATTATACTTATTAATAATGTCACAACAAAATCTTGTTGTTCTTTTTAAAGAAAAAATTTAGATATATTATTTTTTGTTACTATTACTTATTTGTACAAAAAAAATATTATTACTAATAGCATTAATAAGGTCACCATAAAATCCTTTTTCTCTTATTGAAGATAAATAAATGTTGATCTATTTTGGTTGAAAGAGTGCGTAGATATATAAATATAATATTATATATGCTCCATTATAAAGACAATATTTATCAATTTATAACTTATAATAATAATAATTTGATATTTCCACAACACGCATTTATAAAGTTTTATTTTTAAATCACCCATCTATTTTTTTTCTTTCTTACATAATATGGAATTTCATTCACCGCACTGCACTGTAGGGTGGGACGCCCAAAAGTCAGAATAAAGAAAAGAAAATATGTGAAAATTTCACACAGCCCTTCTGTGATGGTTCATTGGGTAGAACGGAGGTGGAGATCGACGTGCAGCCACTGTCTAGTGAGTTCTGAGTCCATTTGTTCTGACAAAACGGGCGAAAAAATTGCAAAAATTTTAACTTCCGTGTTCCGAATACAGAGCGCGAAAAATTACAATCTTTATACGTTTTAATTTATTTCACATAATTAAACTATTAAATAAGTACAATTGCCTATAATTGTCTGTCTAATCTAATTATACTAACCTGTAATTGCTTGTCAATTGTAAAATTTCCAATTACATTTTTAAAAATATTACAAAAATATTCACAATTCATTCATTTTCTATATATAGTCTTTACAAAATTATTCGATGCGGGATGCGTAAATGGCAAGCGATTTAGTTTTTTTTCTTCTTATGTTGTAATTATTCATATTAAAAGAACATTTTTCGCACTATAGCGGTTTGAAAAAAATAATCATGTTTGTTGACCCAGCCTACTGGCTCTAATTGTTTTTGGAGATTGCAAGTTCTTAGCGAATGCCATGAATTCGCTTGACTATTTCTGTTAATTTCTACCGATATATATTCAGTGAAAAATTTACTTCAATGTCATAATTCAATTCAATTAAATTTATTTGTTAAATAATATGTACATTACAAACTAAGTGACCAAGGCATACATATTATGAAAGCATATATATCAAAATTATAATATTTAATTAATTAAAAATAACAAAATCTGGTCAAAGGTATAGGAGAATCCTGTTTCGGAAAACCCCTTCAGACACATGGAATATATCAATACTCAAATCGATATTGTTCAGCATAGCGGTAGCTCTTCCTACAATCATAACCATCGGCAGGTTGGTTCTGTATATGAAACAATCTATGCTGATGATGTTTAAGGTATTTATCAGGAACATACAAACCAATGCTCCGCATTATTTTAGTATTATCGATCATACCGCGCAACAATCGATAAAAATGTGTAATCAAATACACATTCCTTGTAGTCCCTAAGCTATTGTAACCAAGCATGGCAAGCATACCATTTGAAATTCATCATATTGAGTTCATTCAACAGTATATAGGTTCAAGTATACCTATCTTTTCTTCATCGTGTTCTCGTTTCTTTATTTTGCTAGTAATTTTTTCGTTTCTTTTTCACCTTATTTATTATAGTTCTTATGTTCCAAGAACTATTTTCTTCGCTCATATTCGACCCGATTATATATGAAAACATAGGTATAATTCTCTATTCTAAGCACAGTGTTCGGAATGAGCGCCGGTCACGGGATAAAGACGCGTGTCGGGGGACCCGCACCACTCGGAGAGAAACGGGCGGCGTTATCTCATCTCCAGTTTGCTGATTCAGCCGAGACCACGAGCCAACATATATTAAATTTCCACAATCCATCTAACTTTAGGTCATGCTCTAGCGGGCCTTTCCGCTCCCCAGGAGGAACATAAAAGGACTCCGTGGCTGTCCTTCCCCTTCATAAAACGTCCGTCCGCCGCCATCTTAATGACCCCGACCCTTTTTACGCCGGCCCACGTTTCAGCTGTACTATTTTAGATTTTCACTATAAAATGAATTTAAGATGTTCGGTTGCACCCCTTCAGTTTTTGAGTGGGCGAGTTTATACCTAAATTTTGTTACGTTCACCATTGCGCCGAACTATATTTATATTATAAAATTATTCTTTAAGATAGGTAATTTCCTAAACAAAATAATTACGGAAAAACTTAAAGTATATCAAGGAAGAATGTAGTCGATATTATACATTGTAAGATATATGCATAGTTATTACATTGTTAATTAAAAATGTTCACTTTGTTGTAAAATTTACTGCCGCCATACGTACATACTTAAGTACATAGATATGTAAAATGATGATGTGCACGAATCCTCGATGTATTAGGTTATACAATAAAATTAAAATATTGAATAAATTTTCTATCTAAAATTTATCTTTCGTCTCCAATCAGTTTCGAAGCAGAAAGTATAATTAACAAATAAAGCCTAGTTTCTATCCCCTAATTTATATATTTGTGAGTATGTAGTCATGTCATAAGTGTCCCGAAGTGCTATCAAATTTTTTCTGGTCGTATAATACTTTAATTTATTCTTAAAAAATAACTTCACATCGGTTTTCATTGTCTCGTACTTTTGGACAGGTCAGAGAGTGAAGATTAGTGAATGAAAAATATGGGGATCCTTTTTAAAAAGGGATGATGAAATGAAGTATAAGATCTTCAATACAATTGTTAATTTAGTTTAAAATGTCTGACAAAAAGCTATTAAGCTTTCTATTAATAATCGCTGCATAATAAATTAATATAAAAATTATTATGAATTTAAATTAGAGATAAGATTTTGAAACTGCTATCAAATATTTCTCAGAACTCACCACCTTTTTAATTAAAATCCAAAGTCAAAGTTCCGATTTTTTAATCTCGAACACCTACGTAACTTACAAATACGATTACCTGCTCCCAGCTTCCCGGGAACTCTGAGTTTCGATTTCTTCGAGCTCACAATTCCCAGCTCCCAACTGCAAACTCCGGTTCAGACTCTAATCCAAGAAGTAATCTAATCTAATCATTTCGGGCTCCTTGTCTAAACCTTGCAGCTTCCAGCTCCAAAGCTTGAAACGTAATGAAAAAATTTTTCTTGATGTTTCTAAATAATAAATTTTCAGCCTCATCTATTTATAAATAAATTTCTTGGCCAAAAAACATTTCTGCATATTTCTTAGGTACTGAAACAAATTATTTGGCTTGAGGGTCCGAAGAGAAAGATGTATGTATAATAGAATTAAAGGTATATTATAGAATGAAAGGCACAGCATTTAGTTTTTTTTTAAAAAGAGATGCGAACACGGAATACGTATTCTTACTATTTTCAAACTAAGCTAAACGCTTCTGCTATAAAAAAAGGACTAACTTGCTGGTCTGGAGTGAAGTTTGAATCTGCGACCTTTGGATCATGAGGCGAAAGTCCTAAACACAATATCAACAAGCAGGCGCGTGCAGTGAGAAGATTGAAGCATGACTTTTTGTAAACGTATGTTTTGGAAAAAAACAAAAATCAAATATTTATGCTACAGATTTTTATGATAAATCAAAATATGAATGCTGTGATAACCATTGCGATAGAAATATTACGAAATATATGTTGTATTCCTATTTTTTTCTAAATAATTGGTTACGTAAAATTCATGCTGCATGTTCCCACTGCACGCCCCTGCCAACAAGCTACTCTCATTTACTTTATACCATATTATTATTTGAGCCATTTGGCGGTGTAGTGATGGACATTATTACGTAGAGAATTATATATTTTTATTAATGATTAATACCAATGGCGAATGCGAGATGCACTTATTTGTTTTAATTTTCATTAAATTGAAATATTTAAAAAATGTAATATTAAAAAAAAATTTACAGTATTTTATAAAAAAAAACTTACGGTTAATGTTTTCATTTTATTAAATAACGATTTAGAAATCATACTAAATTTGAAAACATAAGGAGTGTTTTCTTTATAGTTCATTTACACCTGCCTATTATATTTTAGGCTTAAAGAAAATAAAACACTAAAAATGAGGTATAAGAAGCAAAATAATCTGCATCACAAACGTCATCATGACGCTACTCTAGACAGCGCTGTTCTCACAGCCTTAACTGGCCGAAATATATAATAAAAGTACGTCATTTTTGACGGGTTATAACTAGTTTAAAATAAATATACAAGCAGGTATAATTTTGGTTAAATGATTTCAAGATCTCATAATAATAATAAATAGCTAGGGACCTAGATAATCGTGACTTCAGACAGTTTTGGAATAAATCGAATAAAAATTGCAATATGCGGTGTAAAATTCCAAGTAACATAAATGGAGAAACGAATCCCAAAGCAATCGCAAACATTTTCGCAGACCATTTTACCACCCTAACTCCGACCTCTCTGATCTCCTCGAGTGGACCGCCAATTAATCCAACAACAACTGAAGGTAATGGACTTTCGATTACTGTGAACATG
Organism: Agrypnia vestita; assembly: GCA_016648135.1. NCBI lineage: Eukaryota > Metazoa > Arthropoda > Insecta > Trichoptera > Phryganeidae > Agrypnia > Agrypnia vestita. The sequence continues at coordinate 32,604 of JADDOH010008700.1, forward strand.
GTCAATACCGCCCTGAAACATATGAAAGCTGGTAAATCGGCAGGCCACGACGGACTAAGCATTGAACATGTCAAACACGCGGGAGGACCAATTTTACAGCTCCTGGCGAGGTTGTTTACTGGCATTATAAAGAATGGGCAATTACCGAGTAATATGACGAGGACCATAATTACACCCATTCTTAAATCCAAATTATCGGACTCAACCTCCCACGAGAGCTACAGACCAATCTCGATTGCCACAACCATCGCGAGATTATTCGAACGCGTGCTGCTAGATCAGGTCGAATCCAGCATGGAAACTAACGACAACCAGATGGGTTTCAAAAAACAGACCTCTACCGACGCTGCAATATTTACTGTAAAACGGACACTGGAGTACTACAGAAACAAAAAGACTACTTCATACGCATGTTTCCTAGACTTGAGCAAGGCTTTCGACAGAGTTTCTCACCCTTTACTTTGGGCAAAACTCAGGGAAAGAGGCATACCATCGGAGGTAATACGTATCCTTGACTCGTGGCACAGACAACAGGAAAACCAAGTAAGGTGGAGAGACAGTCTTTCCGAACCTGTTCACATGACGAGCGGCGTCAGACAGGGAGGGTGCATGTCCCCAATACTGTTCAACCTTTATATGGACGAACTCACTCAAAGGCTAAACAACGCGGGGGTAGGCTGTCACATCGGAGGACAGTGTCTTAACAACATCAGTTATGCTGACGATATGGTACTGATGGCACCGTCTATAAGAGGACTACGCATTCTTCTAAAGATCTGTGAAGTGTTTGCTGAAGAAACAAACATGCTCTATAACCCTAATAAAACAGCACTGTTGGTTATAAAGTATGGTCAGGGCCCAACAAGTATTCCTCCAGTTACTCTGAACGGTGTGGTCCTGAAGGTGACCGAAAGAACGAAATATCTAGGACACATAATTACAAATAATCTAATGGACGACGACGATATTGACAGGCAAAGACGAGCTCTCAGTGTGAAAGCGAATATGCTGTGTAGAAGGTTTCGTCTTTGTAGCACCGCTGTAAAAAGAACGCTCTTCCTTGCCTTCTGTGCAACATTATATACATGTGAACTCTGGACAAATTATAAAAAGAGCAGCATAGAAAGACTTCGCATACAATATAACAACGCCTTTCGTATGATGTTTGGCCTTCCCAGATATTGCAGCGCTTCCGGTATGTTCACTGAGGGGCGTGTTCCCAACTTTGCAGCCCTCTTAAGATCCAGGGTGGCAGGGATGAGGGAAAGGATATACAGCTCCGGAAATATCCTTATCCTGGAAGCCCGTCTTACTCCAGAATCCAGCATCGATGCACACTGGAGAAAGATACTGGCCCCGCATAATTGACTTGCCATCGCTCGCTAAAGCCGATATTTTACCGTATATTTCTTTTGATTACTTCTAATACTTCTCTTCTATTTTATATGTTCTTCTTCTATTTTACTATTTCTCTTTTGTTTTTATATAATATTTTTAATGTGTGTATTTTCTTTTATATGGAATGTGTGGGATTGCACGAACCTCCCCACATTCTGGAATAAAGCTATATTTATTTATTTATTTATTTATAATTAATTTTAATCGATAAGATAATCTAGAATGGTCTGTATCGGACTCCGAATGTTCACCTAAATTTATATTAAATTGACTAAAGTCTGTGATCTTTGTATCGTATATCTTGTAGTCGCCGTATTTTTAAATGAAAAAAAATTAAAAATAGAAACAACCGCTCCGCGCGACCGTCACTGTACTGAAGTAGCCAATAGAGTAGTTTTAAAAAAGAAAACTCACCACACAATTTGCGTTATACAGGGTATCAATCACCGAGCTTCTGTAGATCTATTTTGTATTTTATTTTATATAAATGTGAAAGTGACTTTTTAGTCGTTCAATTTTCCACAACCTATGTTTGAGAATGTCTGGCTTCGTATTCCGACTGGCGGATATTACCCGCGAGAAACTAAACATGCGAGAACATATTAAGTGAGCTATTAAAGGGTAACCTTCCCCACCTCACATTGGGCGACTTTAGGGAATTATATAATACGAGTAGCCTCTCTATCTTAAGCTGGGAATTTACTATTTCTATTTATTGAAAACAACTAACAATCAATTTTTTTAAATTTTTTAATAATTTTACCAAAAATTCCTTTTTCTAAACCTGTACACTGTCTTGTACATTAAAACAGGAATTTACTTCATTCAGATTAAGCAAGTGACTTTATTATTATAATTTTTATATTTATTCGGAAAACCAACAGCTGACAATAATTAAGTAAATACAAAGAATGTGAAACATAAAAGCCAATCAGAGGTTTTTACTGGTAGTGACAGAATATCGTATTTGTGTGGTGGACATTTATATGATAAGATATACTGGTGAAACTATAAACTGTAATTGAGTTGATAAAAATAATAACATAGTTTTAATTAATATAAATTAACTTTGTTTAAACCACTTATTTATTGAAAAAAATCAACATGTTTCAAAGCCAATGGCTTCTTCATCAGGAAAAAGATGATGAAGAAGATGAAGAAGCCATTGGCTTTGAAACATGTTGATTTTTTTCAATAAATAAGTGGTTTAAACAAAGTTAATTTATATTAATTATAATTATGTTACCACAAAATAAATTTGCTACATTTGAAGAATAACATAGTTTATTTGAAAAATGGATCGGAAAGCAAGCGTCGCACATGGGTTATTTTGAAATAAGTCTAAAATATACTTTTCTGTGAGTATTAAATTTGTTGCAAGTTCGCCACAAGTATGAGTTTTGTCTGTAGTTAGTAGAAACAAGTAAAAATAAGAGGGCTGGTTCTTAGAACTTTAGTAGAACATTGATTGATCAAGAGCTTGGATAATAACAAGAGCTTGTATAATAACTTGAGTACATAGATGCACAGACCAGGCACATAAAAAAATTCTCATGGGGTTCGCTCATTCGGAACACCGTCGCGTGCAAACCTACATATCGTACAGGCATATGCATGATACTGAATTGTTGGAAAAGGACAGTTAGAGGCAAAGGTTTCGTGTGGGCGCACGTTATTCATTAGATTACTATTAACCATTGCTTTGTACGGTGGCATATATTACAGAGCTCATTACAATCGGATCCGTCGGACAATTATTTGTAAAATTAATATATTTAATACTTACTTACTTACCTTACCATCCCGCTTTTTCCTCATGGGGTAGACATAGTGAGGATAGAGTGCCACACTCTTATGTCCTGACATACAACTCTCGCCTCATCCACATTCATACATCTTCGCATGCAAGCTCGCCGGTTGTTGAGGCCTTTAACGGGACCATCTTCCAGTGTCTGGTAAATCTGATCATGCCACGTCTTTCGCGGTCGTCCTGTCTTTCTGGCGCCATCGATACTTGCATTATATTATATCTTTCTTACCATTCCTTCCTCATTTATTCGCTCAACATGCCCAAACTATCTGAGCGACCCTTTTTTAATTCTATTAACTATACTAAGATCAGCTTTACATTCATTCCTAATATATTCATTCTTTACTCTATCTGAAATTGATTTGCCACACATACATTTAAGGGATTTCATCTCCACTACATTCAGTCAACATTCGTTCCTCTTTTGCCAGCTCCAGGCTTCACTTCCATACATCAGTGTTGGTACCAGAATTCCATTATGTACCGCTGTATAAACATTTTACGAAATGATGCCTTTTATTGGATAGATTGATTGTAATGTAATGGTTGTATTTTTAAGCCTTTGCTTCTCTTACACAAATCACAATCCATTTTATTTCGATGTCAAACTAATGAACGTCTTTAATTCAATCAGTCTGCTTTTGTCGCCCTTCCAAAAAAGAGGAAAGCAGGAAAATGCAGTGAACAGCGTGTAACGATATTGGCCTATTTAAATAGACATTGCTGAAAAATTATACGAAAATATCTATCTGCTAAAAGCTCATGATAAGGAGAAGCCCCACAATTCATAAATACTCTATAATTAAATATTTGCCGGATAAGTAGGTGCGGGCCTTTATTATTTCTTATTAGCCTTTATTATTTCTGCACGCGGGCGTGTAAAGCAGGCTTTATGTTATTTTATTTTGACGAAGCGAGCCAATCAAAAACGGTTGTCCGCGTAACGGGTCGGGCCAATGAGAAGCGTTCTGGGAGATAGACCTTTACCTTTACACGTCGGTTGGAGTCAAAAATGGCGAGAAATTTTGACTACATAAGCCACACAAATTCGAGGATCAGCCTTTTCCTTCAGCATCAACGTCGGCCGGAGGCCCTTGTGGAGAGAGGACCGAAATACCATCAGTGAGGCAGAGATGCGGTAAAACTCGAAGATACAGATAAGCATTTCCAATATTGTTTACTTCTATTGCCTTTTACGTGTATTCAATTTAGAACTTTCTGGATCGTAACAAATATTGATACATGTTGTGGATTGTTTCGTTACGTATTTTGGGCCTAGGGATAATTATTACTAGGCGCGCATCGGATTTAATATACAAGAAATCGTAGTATTGCGGCTGTGATAATTCCAGCGGGTGAATTATTGCATAACGCTTATGAAATGTTTAAGTGCGTCGCGGTCCATATGGAAAATCATTTAAATTTGATATTCATATATTGCCAAAGATATAGGAGGCTTTAAAATGGAATGTTTTACTGACGAAGGGTGTTTGTTTCGTGGGACTTGAAATTCAGAATAATTGTGTATATTTAATGTCGCGAGGTTCGGAATGTACGAGAGATTCTTCAGGGCGGATGTATCTTTATGCAAAAGAATGCTATGTTATCTATACTGGCGATTGAATACACGGATTTCTATATGATTTGTATTATTTTGGGAATAATTGAGATCGGGGTATTTATGTGGTTTTGATATCACGATTGTCAGTGTGATATAAATTCAGATCGTACGAGAAATTTCCTACAAATAATATATTTTAAAAATGAATCTGGATTTTATATTTATTTTATTAAAACACGGATGTGAGGTTATTGGACAAGGTACATGTTTGTATTGCGTATCATTGGGCAATCGTTTTAAACACGATTTGTTCCTATCAAGTTCTTATAAAAACGTATTTCGAATTGTATATATTGTATAGAAATAATTAATTTAGATACAGTCGGTCTTCAGCTAAGGATCGCGGAAATTTTGTACTAACGAGCAGCATTCTCGATGGAAGGAAAGTGAAGGCTGCACAGGCGATGGCAATTTTGGAGAGGACCCGTTATATTACTTCGGATCAGGATGCCATCTCAGAAGCAGACCAACTACAGAAATAAGATAAGAACCTTTAATATTATTTATTCTTTATTTTCTTATGTGTATCAAATGGAATGTTCGTGCTATATAATTTGTCATTGTCTCATGGTCACTATTCATTTCATTACGTGGGTTCAGAGTTCGACGGTAACGGACGCGGAAACAAATTAGTACTGATGTCGGGACGTAACGTCGGGATTATACCTTAATTATCTTTAGGATAGAAGCGAGGTCATCATACGTGCATTCTGCATTTCAAACGTATTACTAACATATATAAATACATATTATTGCGTTTTACAAATTGAATAGGTTCGCGGAAAATAGGCATTTCGCCCGGTTGTGCAATATTAACTTCCAACGTAGCATAATGAGATCTTATTACCGGCGCTAGACTCTTAAGGTTAGGCACGCGGGGATTATAAATGGGATAATGAACGAGAACCGAATGGGGAAGTTCGTCTCTTCATGGTCGGGAGGCGAGGAGCCGTACGTCTTTCACGCCCCGTGATCTTGGGAGGCTGAATTTCGATTGTGGAAAAAGATGAAGTTAGATTTACTCGCGTGCCATAAGCAACCATACATAAGACAGGGTCGAATGTCGGAGCGCGCGTTCTCGGCTATGGAGTCTGATTAGAGTGGGAGACATCTTGGATTTGGGACTAGGTAGGATTATCTTAACTGTATCTACCCGGTTAAGACAGGGTTTTAAAGCCAAGAATTACAGGATAGTCTGAAGGTCCTGGAGCGGCGACCCTCAAAGATCTAAGGGGAAGAACCTCTCACGTCTTTTCAGGCCCCTTGGTGCGACGAGCTCGGGCTCTGGTTATGAATGTATGTGAATGTATTAACTCCGTACTCAAGGACGAGATAGGACGTTCCTCATGAACGAGAAATTATAAGATGCAGGTAGCAGTTCGACAATCAATACTTATGCTCGGGACCGCTTTAATGAACGAGATCTGTTAGCAGTTTAACAATCAATTTTATGATCGGGACCGCATTCAGGAGCGCGATGGCATTACTAACACCATCATACTCATCATTCACCACCTTTTCTAACTTGCTGTATACAGAGACCTTCGGGGTTCTCCTTTCCCGGCCAGCGAGAAACATATCAGGAATTACACAATCAACTGTAATAATCATGCTGTTTACCATCATTTAATATCTCTAGTCAATAAGACTACACCGTGGGATCAATCACATCAACTATAATTGGCGATGCTAACATGGCTCTGACTGACGCGCTCAAGGAAGAGTCTTTTCCAGTCACCCAGTTAGTTCATTCAGCCCTTTAATCAGCAGTAAACATCATAATAATCCGGCTCATGTAGCCGCAACGTGGGATCCTCATCATTATACACCAGTCAATTTGACTGCCCCGCGGGACAATATACAAACCTTAATATCAGACGCGGGATTTCTTCCTGATATGTTTGTCGCCGGGAAGCGAGGACTTCGGAGGATTCCAGCAGGAGCAATAGAGTCTCGGCTTGATCTTGGTCTGCAGCTTAGTGTGGGAGGTTATGTCTAAACAGGAGTTAACCACCGGATGCGGCGATGCTCTGGGGCCGCATCCCCCTCCCCCCTACAGGGGGGGGGGGGCATCTAGAATCCACGTTTGAACAGAAGTGGTTAGACACTTCTTAAATTTCACTTACAAAACTGTATCTTCCATTCCCTTAGAATCTCGGGCTGTGATAATGTCAGACAAAGCTTGCCCTGAGCCTCTGGATGCGTCTTAGTTGTTATGAATATATGTTTACTCTTTCCACTATATACCATGAACAGATAAATCGGGCCGAAGACCACCGATCGCGCCAGTTGTAAGCATTGTATGTATGTATTCTGGAGAACCCAGCCGTTAATTTGCATTTTGAATATTGTGTGTGTGTTTAATAAGTATAACCGTGTATTAATCGACCGTGATTTATCTAATCTGGATGACCGGCAGATCCAGTATACTATTGCATTAAAAAAAAAAATACGTAAAAAAAATAGATATTGCGTGCTGTTGCGCAATATTAGCGCTAAGTTCCTATTATGTACCGTCGGTTGTATTATGCGGATACCAAGTTATACTCAGAGCGCCCTAGGCTGTATTTCGCAAGTGGTATTTATCTATCTGAATATTCCATCGTAATCGTGACCCCGCACTCAGCCGTGGAATCCGTCCACAGGTGCTAATATGAGACCTCGGTAACCAGGCGGCATCGTTCTAGGCGAAAAATCTACGTAGACATATTTATGTACGCGACGCCGCTACCGTATGCGAGGAAATAACGGATGCGCCACCATGAAAGGCGATTTTGTTAGTCTGTTCAATCGATCGTCGTTTTGAGTCCGGCTCATGTTGCGCGTTAATAATGTTAGGTTAGTTTCACCTCGTATGAATACAATGGCATTTCTTCTGCTACGCTACTAAAGTACTGAGTAACCGCGTCACAACGAGGAGTCCTATATTACTATCACTAGACGATTACTGGCCAAATTATATATTAGACTAAACGTAAATTCAATCACGTAAATAAATTTTAAACATAGCTTTGAGCTTGCAAAAGCAGATCTCAAATAATATATTAGACTTTTAATAAATAAACTTAAAGTAAAATCGCTTTTAAAACTTTTCTTAAAGCCTTCTCTTTTAAACTTCCCATTTAAACCTCTTCCTTTCAAAAAAAAGCTTCGCCCCAAATACACCCTCAACGAGCCAAACGTCACAATTTGACGCTGGAAATTCATAAGGCACGATATTGATGATAATTGAATCTATCAAAATCTTGAGATGTCAAAACATCTAACATCTTAGAAATATATTAAATTTCTGTAAGTTTAGTGTTATGTTATATGTTTTAATTCGTCTTTAATTATTGTTATATTTTACAAAGAAAGAGAGTATAGTAAAAACTTGGTTTTTATGGGTTACTTTGGATCGATTTTCAACCCTTTTCCCGTGATCCAATCGAGCTGAAAGTTTGCAAGACGACTAGTGGCGAATCAAGAAGATCTATCAAATTTTCGTTAAAAAAAATTAATACATTTTTGGATTTTTCAAATTTTTATTGGTTTTTTCATACAACTTAATAAGTTGTATGAAAATATTTCAGCGCGTCTGGTAGACACGGAACCTGATTATAGTATAATTTTGGATTTTTGGAAATTTTTTATTACTCCCTTTCGTAGCGTCGCTCGACCGAAGCCCAACGCGTAGGTTAAGCGCCAAACCAGTTTCCACTAGTAAATGAGAAAGGGAGTATAATAAAAATGGTTTTTATGGGTTACTTTTTTCTTTATCTAGATATCGGAATATTATTTTCAAGTGATTTATATAGGCGGAGTAAAAAAGTATAAATTAAATCATTCTGTTTAATATTTCAGATAATTTACGTTTTTTAAACTATTCTGAATTGTTTTTCTTTTATTTATTATGAATGAAATTATTAATGCAAATAAACATACCTATTAAAAAAAATTATTTATGTTTCATTCATCAAATTTTTTTATTTTTTTTTTTATTTATTTATTTAAAAAATCCTTGTTTACAAATAAAGATACTTAATACTAATTTAACAATAAAACATAAGATAAAACATAAGATAAATTACACATTTTTTTTGTTTTGTTTAATTTGTGGATTATGCCACTCTACTAGGCTACGCCTGTCCCAGAGTGGCGTTATAGAACACAATTATAATATTTTTCGAGTTCGTCAGTAGTATTTATTTTCATAAGGTAGTTATTATGTATCTACAGAGTATCAAGTGGAATGTTAGTGAAAGTTGAGTTGGTCATAAGTCCAAGTGTAAATATGTGTAGAATAATTGTTTAATGTAAAAAGGGTTAAAGTTTTGTTTAAGATTATTTTTTATTTTCCTTAATTAATTAATTAATTTATATAGGTATATATTTTTATTTGAAGACATTATTATGCAATTACAGTAAGTAAATTTTCAGTTGCTGTTCTACCTTTGGAGGTAAGCCAGTTGTTTGCTAAAGCTTTTATTTTATTAATTGAGTATATTCTGATTTCCGGGAAGTCTGTTTTAAATATGTTAAATATTTTAGGCCCTATGTATGAGTAATTTTTCTGTCCATGTGTTGTCTTAGTATTTATATAGACATCAAATATTTAAACACTTCATGTTAAATATTTGATGTCTATTTTGTACGTACAGAAGTAATTTCTTGTGTTTAGAAAAGCGGTGTCATGCTGAAATTGTTCATCAATAATTGTATTGTACATTTGTTAATTGTATTTGAATTATTTGCGTGATTTTTGATGAAAAAAAGTTTTTAATTACTTTCAGTCGGCATTTTCGGATGAATGTTAAAAAATTCAGAGATATGTAATGTAGTTACGCAAATATTGGTTATAATTTTTTGGTAAGAATATATACTATTATCATGTGCAATTTTCTGATATTAAACTATGCTTACATTTTTTTTTATTATTTGTAATAATGTATTTCTTCAGACAAATAGTATTGGATAGTGTTTTACAGATAAATATTTATGTACAGATAAATATTTACGATTTATCGATGTTTATTATTATAATCATAAGTGGAGTATTAAAGCAAAGGCAACAATATCCAAAAAAAATGAAAAAATGTTTCGAATGCAGTCACCGAGGTTTTACTAATTTAAAATGTACTGATTTCTAGTTTTTATCCATCTATCCCTTCTAAAATCATGTTTCATATAAATTTATAGACTGTATTTCCTATAAAATCTCACAGTATATATATATTATAATTTATTCTCACTTATTCTTCACTTAAAAAAACTTTTATCTTTATATTTTATTGCATTTGGCTACTATTGTAACCATGATAGATGGATAACGATGATAAAGGAAAAAAATAATTACCTTGTTGTGCAATATCCAAGCAACCTGAAGTTTGACTCGGCACTATTTTTCTGGAAACAACACGAAAAAATTTGAAATTAATTACTTACATGGTTAAATATACAATTCTCCGTGTTACAATCATCTCCAATGCTATTAGATGGCGCTACACTACACCATGTGGTCTCGTTCTTACACTCTCCCGACCAAAACGATGCTAACGAAAGTAACGCTACCAGATGGCACTAATTACCCGCTTACAAACATATACAAGTTTTCGCAATAATTTATTTGTTGTGAAAATTAAGTGTTAATTGATATTTCGTAAAAAACTCAAATTAAGTAGAATTTTTCATTTGGATTAACAGAAACGGTAAGTTCATTCATATTGTAATGTGTGGTAATGTCAAATATAATTTGTTTACATTATAAATTGATTTCGCTATATTTTTTGTGACTAACTAAATGATAATTCACTTTCTCCAAGTTATAAATCATTGAGCCTTTATAAATTATCTATATACACCTAGACAAATACATCAAGATACCTAAAATCACAATATGAGTATATTATGTACATACAATATGGTCTTCCAAGAATTACAGAAATTTTTATTTAGGAAATCTGGAAAATTTTAATTTTTATGAAAAAAGACTGGGATATTTAAGGGGCATATCCCCAAAATCTATTGGTTTTACAGTTTTCGGGGCAAATTTCATTTATATAAGAGTCATTGAAAGTTTGACATACGGCGTTCATTTTGTGAAATTTGAAAACAGGTGGTAGTATCAGTTCTTGAAATGTGAGTGACACCTTCATGTCTATCGACAAATTCATTACGGATGGCAGGTTTTAGTAACATATTCAAATGTCAGCAATCCCATATGTGTGTTTTGCTGAATACGTAAAATTAATGCAGCCTGCACAAGCCGTAGCACCTTGTTACGTATAACATGTAATGGATGCTAGTAAATTCGGAGCCACGTAGTACAAAACCACCTCCACCGCTCACTGGAATATACAAATTTTGTATATTCCCAAATATTTTCAATCGTTTGCGATCGAAAGTTTGAAGAACAATAAAGTTGATCAACAAGAGGAAGAAAATTATGCTATTTTACTGTCATGAATTCATACATACTCCTTCTCTGTATACGAGCTTCCGACTCTTATAGAGAAGTAAGAAAAATATATATATAATTTATAGAAATACACTTTGTTTTCACCACTTTTTTTATTGAATATATCAACATGTTTCAGAGCCCATGGCCCCTTCGTGATGATACAATTGTATACTTTTATAAGTTTATTTCTATAAATTATAATTATAATGTCACCACAAAATAATTTTTCTGTGTTTTAAGAAGAAGAAAAACATATTTATTTACTTTAAATGCTGTGTTGTATCACTTTGTATAAAAATAACAAATAAATTATAATAAAAAGTATGTCATCTTCACCGAACTACAAATCGTATAAAACAAAGGAATGCGAATGATACACCTAATGGTATACTTACCTTTATATTATTTTCCATTTACTTATCGTTTCTTTAAAAAAAATTCCTTCATACATATATATTTAAATAGACAAGGTTAAAAAGACTTATATTTATATGTTCATGCTTTGTTACATATTTATTCCTTATATTATATTGTTTATCTTCTATTTACCTTTATATGACTCTTCATACTTGCATACATAATCAATAGATATTAGGCATCATTTACTCCCTGTCCCCAAACACAAGTTTAACTTTTCTGGTGACAGTTAAACAAATATAAAAAATATAATATTTAATTATTTTGTAACATGTTTCCATTTTATTTTCAATAAATTTTATTTCAATAAAAAAATATTATAAAAGAACAAAAATAGCAAAAATGTTGAATGAACTAAAATTGGAATCAGTCAATCAGAGATTTCAAATTAGACAGAATTTTACCGTTCCTGTTATACATATGTATATGATTATTCTAATTTATTTTTATTATCAAGAACAACATACATTAGAAAATTACAATTCAACAAAAATGTGTGTTTTTATTAGAAACGTATAAAAATATCATTACCGTCTACAAGCATGCCATTTTATTAATTGCTAGCCATGTTTATTTCCTAATTTTTTAATTAAGTCACGAGTAGGGTTGCTAGTAATTTAGTATTCAATATAGGGACAGTAAATTATCGTGTAGGTACTTGATCCACACTACTTCTCGGTGGTTTTCAAAATTGTGAGTCCTAAATTGGCAATACATCATGTTCTTCGTGCAAAACTAACTCATTAAATACAGTTGGTTACTCGACAGTTTAAATATTTATTGATATTTTAATAAAATCAAATTCAAAGAATTTTTTATATTAAATTCTTATATATATTAAGAAAAATAAGGAGTTTAAAAAGGTTGTTCGATGATTTTTGCGGACACAGATTATTCCAGACAGGATTTTTGCGAATATTGGTTATTACGGATAAATAAATATTTTTGACTTTTTATTTATGTCCGAAATAATCAATGTTCACAAAAATCTGGTCACCAAAAAGAGAATAAAGCGCGAAAAGATTAACAGTAAGTATGGCTGAATATGTATTTTTTAAATATTTACTGCAAACATTTACTTGCTTTTAACTACTTGAATTTGTTTAAACCACTCAATCCTCGAAAATATTATTTCCTTTTCAAGGATCAGAAAAAATAATTAAACACAGAATTAGTATCTTTTGATTGTAAAATTCATTTTTCAAAAAAAATATTTTAGTACCTGACTGAATGAATATTAAAAATAAATAAATGATGGAATATTTTGGGAAATTACTAAATTTAATTGAGTTTTAATAAAATTTTGACAATTTTATATGCTTCACAAATTTGAAACGATTCCAAATTGTCCAATTAAAAAACAACAATATTTACATATATTTTAAATGGATGAAGCCTTTGTATAAAATATTTGGGTTTATCTATTTTTACTCCCTTTCTTTTAACTCGTGGCGTCTGATTGCTTACTTGTCCGACGAAAAAACTTTGGATCGATTTTTAAACCTTTTCCCGTAATCTAATCGAGCTGAAACTTTGCAAGTAGTCTCGTGGCAACGATCAAGAAGATCTATCAAATTTTCGTTAAAAAAATTAATAATTATTGTATAATTTTGGATTTTTCGAATTTTTAATGGTGAAATATAAATATACAATATATAATGGTGAAATATAAATATATAAATGAAAATACTCCGACGCATATGTTAGACATGAAACCCGCAAATGAGAAAGGGAGTATTGTGAAATCTTTTTTTATGGGTTAGTTTTTTATTTCAATTAAATTATTGAAAAACTCTGAATAATTATGATTACATTATAATATATTCAATTTTTAAATTCTTTTTGACTGTTGTGATATAATATCAACCTTTCTCAACATTTTCGTTCTTGTTTTCTCTTTCTGTCTCAATCGACCTTGTTTTTTTCAATATAAACAGCAGTACATTCTTCAAAACTTTGTTAATAAGTACAAAAAATGTTAAATTATTTAACTTTTAAATAAATTTCTGTTTCGTAAAATCCGTATTCCTGATGATTCTCCAACTGGATATACTGCTAATATTATCCGAATGTAAAACATTTAAATAAAGTACGCAAGCAGTTTTAAACCGATGTGTATCGTAAAATGAAACACGAACGCCCATGTCATTTGAATAAAGCGATCCTCCGCGGAGTTCGTGAAATATTCGTTCAACACTGACGCTAACAATATTAAGAAAAGTGGATAAAATAACGATGCCCCGAGGAGTGCTTT
>JADDOH010008701.1:0-35198 GCA_016648135.1 Agrypnia vestita
AAATCTCGATAAATACAATATATACTATTCGTAATACGTCGTTGAATTGGCACATGAATCGTCTAATGGATGAAGGACCCCGTTGTGTATCGTAATAAACTTCAAATTCTTTTATAGGAGCAGTGTGGAAACAATTGCATAATATTACGTAATAAAACCATCTAACGAACCTAATAATCGATACATTTATGTTACAATAAAATACAACACTAGAAAGAATTCGTGTATTAGAAATAAAACATTTTCGATTTGAGACAAACCAGTAAAATCGTTCGAACGGCGCAAAGGGAAAAATTCACACATATTAAATAACACTGAAATTAATAATTTTAAACACTTTATATTAACATATTCTTACCTTGAATGGTGTCGTCTTAGACGTGTATGAACCTGTTCATATTAATTCCGTGGGAAAATAATACATATATTTGCTATCTACGAAATACCACATTTTTGAAGTGAAACTTCTTTATGAATAAATAGATAAGGTCTCGGGGATGGTTTGTTCGAAAGGATTCTACAACAGCCCGTGAGTTTATATGAAATAATAGTTTCTTTGAATGCTAAATTTTGTTTTTTTTTTAAACCCTCAGCATCTCTGCCGAGGGGGGTTGAGGCTCCGCGCCCGCCTAAACCCGGTGACCGACTTCCTAAGTGACTAAACGGCCCCCTTGTTCCTCCGGAACTTAATGCATCCCGAGACTCTATCTCTTCTTTACGAGATGTGATCCCGTGACGCCCCTCTTTTAGGCTTATAATTGAGAAGGCCGTACTCTTTTGGTACGAGTTTCTGATGATGTGTGTTGTCTTGAGGCGCCTTTCTTTTAGGCCGGTGTTTGAAGAATCATGTACTCTTTTGGTACGAATTGATGACGACATTAGCCTCCTTTGCGGGCATAGTCAGCGATGTTACAAATTATTGTGCAATCTCATTATGCCTTTTCAGAATGGCGTCCCACGATTCTGCATCTTGCAACATTTACTTTGGACAAATGTTAGAGTGTTAGTAACATATTTATAATATCCCAGCTATTCCATATGAGTGAATGATTTTTATACTGATTCTGGCTCTGTCTTTTTACAGAGGATGAAATAGAAGTTAACGTTTTCTATTGAGATTTCATAGCATTCAGGCATGAAAATCCTTCCAAAGTCAGAGAATTCACGACGTTGGTTCACGCTGTTTTTGAGCAGGATGAGGCGCGAAGGTCGAGTCTAGTGGCCACTCCGATCAACAAGGGAGGTCCCGCTTTTAAGAGTACCTCACAGGGGCTTGCGCGAATTCCAGGCTTATGACACGAGCGTCATCCACAACCTCACCTAGCTCAACGTTCGTAAACCAGAAAACTCCAATTTCAGTTAGATCTCCCCATTCTGTCCTTTACTCGTCGTTCTGAAGCTACTTGTTAAGCCAGATGTACCGAGGTACTCAAATCATAAAGACTTGGCTGAAGACCGGATTGCGCAATACTTATGCAACACAGTTATTATAAGGCTACTAAGCATTTCTTATAGAATTACGTGTATTCAATTATTAGTAAAAATAGTTTGAAAATCCCCATACTTTAAAATATATTCGTTCGGAAGAATTTCTCGTACGATTTGGATTGATATCTGGTTATGCAATACATAACGCGTCGACAATATTATGAATCTATTAAGCACTGCTTATAGAGCTCCGTAAAATCAATTGTTAATACAAATGGTATGAAAATCCCCATGCATCAAAATATATTCGTTTGGGAGATATTCCCGTACGAATTGAGCCAAGATCACACAAGAAATCGTGATATTAATTATACATTATTGCTCCGATTTTAAATCTTCCCAAAATAAATACATTTTGAGTGAAATAATTAGTGAATCATAGTGAAAATAATTAATCGTAATAGATAATATAAATGTGATCCTTAGCTGTTACACTTCGTGGTGGAATCCTCCTCTCTGGTGCTGCGGAATGGTGGGTCCTCCGTACGTCGCCGCTTCAAGACCCGCTCTCTCTCAGGCTGTAGTAAGACGGGCAGCTCCTTTGGTTGCAACTGATGTCCTCGAACTCGGGCAGCGCTCCCGCTCGCAAGTGGTGGTCTCGAAATGAAGGGCCGAGTACATCGTGTTCGCTCCTTTTATAGTAACGATTTCACCATACCTCTGAAATCCACGCTAGTGCAGTGACTCATCCTATGCGCGATGACCTCACCGCCGGCGCTCGCCATTGGCCGGACTCAGTCACCAGGACGGTCGCCTCCGGCTCAACCCGTCGAAAGGTAACGCGTGCCTGTGATTGGTTCGTTTCGTTAAAATAAGAGTAAAGCACTCGCTACACGCGAGACTTGCTGTTCCGTTTCATAAATAATAAAGGCTCGTTCGCACCTACACACAAGGTCGAGTCTATTAGGATTGGCAAACAATATTAATTTAACACAGAATTATATCTATGGTATAATAAAGATCTAAGAAATATTACTTGTATAGCTGAATATTCAATATTTTGTTAGCCTCTTGTAATACATAGAATCTTAAGAAGAAATATATCAGGCTTTTACTTTTAAACGATTCCAAACAGAAGAAATATATTTTTGATGTCCATACTTGACTTTTTTGAATATTATTATTTTAAGATTTTCTAAATTTATTAAATCTATCTCTATGTCGACCATCACACTGTGACGCATATATTTTGCTATGAATTTTTTTCAATATTAAATTTTTCGTAGATACTTTTATTTTCTTTTGTAAATGTTTTTTTTTTTTATAAAATGGCACAATATTTCCAATTTTTTTTTTTTCGTATATACTATTACAATGGCGGGTTTATTGGCAGTTCATACGGGAGTTCAAATTACTTTGCGATACAAGCGCTAGATGGACGCCAGAATTAACAGTTTAATTCACTCCTCCGTATAACTGTAATATTATTCCTCCCAAAACTTATTGAAAACCTAAAACAACTTCTACTTATATGTATTCATCCCCATATTTCCCCCCGCTGATGAAATAATCTCAAGTATATTCAACATTATAAAATTTTAAAGTTTTCCTTTAACAACGCGAACATGTTTAACGAAGTACACTGTTACAAATCAGAAGAGGTAAACCCTAATATCTGTACTAGCTGTAGTAGTCATCACCAACACTGATATCCACAGAAGATGTATGTGTGTAACTGAATCAAGAATTCCTAACGTATAATTCGGTTTGCTATACGACTGGAATCTATTCAAGATCCAAACGACTAATCTTCCTACCCTAATCTAAAAGTAATGGTCACGACGACGCATGAAGGTGAATGAAGCTAATGATTTCGTTATGCTACTACTATTTAATCTACTAAAAATCTATTTTCAATTTTTTTTTTTTCAAAATGTTCCAGAAGAATTCAAAAGCTCTCCTGAAAAATTGCTTTTTTATTTTATTTTATCACTATTCAACAGGATTTCTACATACACCCAATGTATAGTAAAAACAATAAATGCTTAATCAATCATAGCGTTACGACTTCTCAAAACTTGAAGAAACTCACATATCGTTAATTCCGGATTTACTTTTGTATTATTTCCAAGAAGATTGCGCCCAAAACCAAAACAACCCCAATATAGATACGTACGAAATTTGAAGTAGTGAGATGTAAACATTTAACAATTATCAACCCTGTATGTGAACCTTATGATCATTAAAGAAGCCAACTGTCCTTCTACCATATCTCATCTCTGTAGTCAAATAAGCTGTTGTTTATTTCTACTCTGCCTATAAATACCCTATATCAACGTATATTATAATATAATATATATTAATGAAGATAAAACAATTTCAATTAACGTTGCAATGAAGCGAAACAAAGGAATATATATAAAAAGAACAAAGAAGTCCAATTTTTAATTATTCGTTACTAAGAGAATATATATATTGCGCTCTCTATTACCGCTTCCTATAGACTAATACTAGCGAAGGCTCAAAACTTTCTCTGATTTCCGCTAGATGGCGGTAGTATGACCATTTTAATTCATATGCCAGGCCGTCTTGTAAATAAAAATGGAAGTAATTTTATTCTTGTAATTCAAATCAAAATAATTTTAGATCAAAACAAGAAACTCAAATAATTATTTCGTGCAACAATACGCGTCTGTGTTTATATTACGAACAAGTCTATCAATTCTGCATACAACAAAGAAATTATAATTAGTTTGAATAACCAAAACCGTAGGTATATAACTGTGTATAACAATTAAGAACACATTTAGATAATTAAAATAATTAAGGACCATAATAAATCAATGAAGGAAATTTTTTTTTTTTTCAATTAATTCAGAAACATTGTAGATTGACATTTTATTTTTTAAGGACTATTTGTAATATAACACCTTGACGATAAAAAGGTATCTCCGAAACATGCACGTGAAAGTTATCAAATAATATAAGTAGATTTGTGAGAATACTATAATCAATTAATTTTTTGTGTAATTATTATCTGTAAAAATTTAGCTGAATTTAAAGATCTTTTTTTTTTCAAATATAGAAACCCTTTTTAATATCCATAAGACAAATATATAACAAGTGTGGATTTATTTAATTTACATTAACCTTAATTTAATTAAAATTAATTTATATTAATTTTTAATTATGAAACCAGATGGATAATTATTAAAATATTTTTCGCATTTGTATCATAAAAGTACATAACCGAAAGAGAAAAGTAAATATTATAAAACATCGGATTTATAATTTTTTTTATAAAATAAAATATATATCAAATGTTCACATGGCAAAATCCGTTTAATATAATTCCTGTGTACCCGTATACTAAAAGTTTTCGTTTTTATATCTTCTTTTCTTTTATATTCATATATTCTCGTGTTTATATTTTCTACTAAATTGTTATCCGGTTTTTATATTTATTTTTACTTTTATATTTTCTGCTATTATTATTAATTACTATTGCATAACTCGTAAGCGAAAATATTTGCCACTGAACAGATTTTATCTAGCGTGGGTTAATTATTAGTTTATATTAATATAAGAAATTAAATTAAAACCGAATTTTAAGCTATCATAAACCCTCCGTGGCGCGCGCTGAAATCTGTCGCGGTGATCTGCCCGCATTCCAAGTCTATATTTCTTTCCATTTCTTCGGGCGCGACCTGTCCATATCCGCGAAGCAAACAGTCTGTTCATATACGCCCGACCGCGATAGTCAAACTTATCAAACGCTAAATGCTCAAACGTCTTGGGTCTCTGCCGCATCTTCCACGCTTGTGCCGAAACGTGTCCGCTCGGGTTTTATAGGGAAACCGTCGCCGGTCTTTCTAACACGCAGCGCTCGCAAACCCGGCGGCTTTGGCCGTGTTCGGTGGTATATTTGCGAAACACAAACACAAACGCAATAATTAAAACCATTCAAATGTGAATCGTTTGAATCTCAACTACATATTTGTTACACTGCGATTCGCAAATCCCGATGGCCTAGGCCGTGACAGTGGTATACTTGCGAGAAAACAAATGCAATAATTAAAACCTTTCAAACGTGAATCGTTTGAATCCTAACTACATATTTGTTATACTGCGATCCGCAAATCCCGATGGTCTTTTTTAGATTGTGACGGTGGCTTACTTGTGAGATCGCATTCAAACAATTATTAAAATATTTTTCAAATGTGAATCATTTGAATTCAAACCACATAAAATGAATGAGATATGAAATAAATCACATATTCTATAAAATGGAGCAATACTTTTACAAAGAAACAGGCATTCCAAAATCGAACTAATATATCACAAGGACCAAAATTACTACAATAATTTTCGTTCACAAAATATTAAATAATAAAAATGCCAACTATCTATATGACAAACAACCTAAAGAAATTTCTAATACCTAGTATCACGTTTGTCTACAAATCTCAGTACGTGGTTCACATAAATGCTCAATCTTTTTTTTCTTTGATATCACGGACCGTGGTCCGCGATTGTTTAAATAAAACCGCTTTTATAATCAAATATTTTCTTTCATTTATAATATTAACTAAACCAAAATGATTTTATTACTATGCAAATGAGTCCAACGAATACGCTCCTGTCTGGTCACCGGCACCACTGTGATGACCCAGGTAGATAGTGTGGCATCGGGTCTTGATACATTTAATAATAATTTAGTATAGCTCCTCGTCAAAAGGTGTGGCTTTGTTAAATGTAGAAATCCAATCTATCTCTTGGTCCGGCACCAGAGTGATGTATGAGGGGGTGGTCCAAACGTATAAGGCGAAGAATAATATAATATAAATCTCAATATTAAATAAAACATTTTTTCTTTTATGTGAGCGCGCGACGCTCTGCATGGCGCAAGAGGGGCACGACTGCGAATTGCGTTGTGACTATAAAAGGATCGCGGAATAAAATATTATACCTTCTTGAAATATTATAAATAATGTATTCTATACAATATTAATACTCTGCCTGTGCTAACTATACATTTAACTAAAATATATATTATTAACTGGAAATAATTATTCTGAAAATTGCGCTTTTGAATGCAATATTAACAAAAAATATTAACTACTTCTCTCATCAAATATTATTCTGCAGCAAATATTCAATGAAATTATAGGAACTAACATATTTCTAGCATCTTGGGTTCGCATACTATATTGATAATACCTAATGCCCTTTGCATTTACTAAGTATATTACCTAAATAGCCACAGCTATACCATCCTGTCCGTCGGGGACGAAACATAAAACACAGTTATATTCCTAAAAGTGCTACCTTTTACGCGACAAAAATATCTATTGCAGTCGGGCTATGAATATGAACTATTTCCGCCTCATAATGGCGCCTGGAACCAATACTAAAAATCTCACTAGAAATAATAAATGCGACTAAATCTCGATAAATACAATATATACTATTCGTAATACGTCGTTGAATTGGCACATGAATCGTCTAATGGATGAAGGACCCCGTTGTGTATCGTAATAACTTCAAATTCTTTTATAGGAGCAGTGTGGAAACAATTGCATAATATTACGTAATAAAATCATCTAACGAACCTAATAATCTATACATTTATGTTACAATAAAATACGTTCACCAGAAGAATTCGTGTATTAGAAATAAAACATTTCCGTTTGGAAACAACCCAATAAAATCAATCGAACGGCATAAAGAGGAGAAATTCACATATTAAATAACACTGAAACTAATAATTTTAAACACTTTATATTAACATATTCTTACCTTGAATGGTGTCGTCTTAGACGTGTATGAACCTGTTCATATTAATTCCTGGGGAAAATAATACATATATTTGCTATCTACGAAATAAGACATTTTTGAAACGAAACTTCTTTATAAATAAGTAGATAAGGTCTCGGGGATGGTTTGTTCGAAAGGATTCTACAACAGCCCGTGAGTTTATATGAAATAATAGTTTCTTTGAATGCTAAATTTTGGTTTTTTAAACCCTCAGCATCTCTGCTGAGAGGGGTTGAGGCTCCGCGCCCGCCTAAACCCGGTGGCCGACTTCCTAAGTGACTAAACGGCCCCCCTTGTTCCTCCGGAACTTACTGCATCCCGAGACTCTATCTCTTCTTTACGAGATGTGATCCCGTGACGCCCTTCTTTGAGGCTTATAATTGAGAAGGCCGTACTCTTTTGGTACGAGTTTCTGATGATGTGTGCTGTCTTGAGGCGCCTTTCTTTTAGGCCGGTGTTTGAAGAATCATGTACTCTTTTGGTACGAATTGATGACGACATTAGCCTCCTTTGCGGGCATAGTCAGCGATGTTACAAATTATTGTGCAATCTCATTATGCCTTTTCAGAATGGCGTCCCACGATTCTGCATCTTGCAACATTTACTTTGGACAAATGTTAGAGTGTTAGTAACATATTTATAATATCCCAGCTATTCCATATGAGTGAATGATTTTTATACTGATTCTAGCTCTGTCTTTTTTACAGAGGATGAAATAGAAGTTAACGTTTTCTATTGAGATTTCATAGCATTCAGGCATGAAAATCCTTCCAAAGTCAGAGAATTCACGACGTTGGTTCACGCTGTTTTTGAGCAGGATGAGGCGCGAAGGTCGAGTCTAGTGGCCACTCCGATCAACAAGGGAGGTCCCGCTTTTAAGAGTACCTCACAGGGGCTTGCGCGAATTCCAGGCTTATGACACTAGCGTCATCCACAACCTCACCTAGCTCAACGTTCGTAAACCAGAAAACTCCAATTTCAGTTAGATCTCCCCATTCTGTCCTTTACTCGTCGTTCTGAAGCTACTTGTTAAGCCAGATGTACCGAGGTACTCAAATCATAAAGACTTGGCTGAAGACCGGATTGCGCAATACTTACGCAACACAATTATTATAAGGCTACTAAGCATTTCTTATAGAATTACGTGTATTCAATTATTAGTAAAAATAGTTTGAAAATCCCCATACTTTAAAATATATTCGTTCGGAAGAATTTCTCGTACGATTTGGATTGATATCTGGTTATGCAATACATAACGCGTCGACAATATTATGAATCTATTAAGCACTGCTTATAGAGCTCCGTAAAATCAATTGTTAATACAAATGGTATGAAAATCCCCATGCATCAAAATATATTCGTTTGGGAGATATTCCCGTACGAATTGAGCCAAGATCACACAAGAAATCGTGATATTAATTATACATTATTGCTCCGATTTTATATCTTCCCAAAATAAATACATTTTGAGTGAAATAATTAGTGAATCATAGTGAAAATAATTAATCGTAATAGATAATATAAATGTGATCCTTAGCTGTTACACTTCGTGGTGGAATCCTCCTCTCTGGTGCTGCGGAATGGTGGGTCCTCCGTACGTCGCCGCTTCAAGACCCGCTCTCTCTCAGGCTGTAGTAAGACGGGCAGCTCCTTTGGTTGCAACTGATGTCCTCGAACTCGGGCAGCGCTCCCGCTCGCAAGTGGTGGTCTCGAAATGAAGGGCCGAGTACATCGTGTTCGCTCCTTTTATAGTAACGATTTCACCATACCTCTGAAATCCACGCTAGTGCAGTGACTCATCCTATGCGCGATGACCTCACCGCCGGCGCTCGCCATTGGCCGGATTCAGTCATCAGGACGGTCGCCTCCGGCTCAACCCGTCGAAAGGTAACGCGTGCCTGTGATTGGTCCGTTTCGTTAAAATAAGAGTAAAGCACTCGCTACACGCGAGACTTGCTGTTCCGTTTCATAAATAATAAAGGCTCGTTCGCACCTACACACAAGGTCGAGTCTATTAGGATTGGCAAACAATATTAATTTAACACAGAATTATATCTATGGTATAATAAAGATCTAAGAAATATTACTTGTATAGCTGAATATTCAATATTTTGTTAGCCTCTTGTAATACATAGAATCTTAAGAAGAAATATATCAGGCTTTTACTTTTAAACGATTCCAAACAGAAGAAATATATTTTTGATGTCCATACTTGACTTTTTTGAATATTATTATTTTAAGATTTTCTAAATTTATTAAATCTATCTCTATGTCGACCATCACACTGTGACGCATATATTTTGCTATGAATTTTTTTCAATATTAAATTTTTCGTAGATACTTTTATTTTCTTTTGTAAATGTTTTTTTTTTTTATAAAATGGCACAATATTTCCAATTTTTTTTTTTTCGTATATACTATTACAATGGCGGGTTTATTGGCAGTTCATACGGGAGTTCAAATTACTTTGCGATACAAGCGCTAGATGGACGCCAGAATTAACAGTTTAATTCATTTTTTATTGGACACCTTTTATACAACAGATATTATATTCAAGAACACATTCATATTTTTGAAGTTGTAATTTTTCAGAACAAATTACAACTTCACAAATATGAATGTGTTCTTGAATATAATATTTATATATTTGAAACAGAAACACACTGTATACACCTACATATAATATTAGAAGACTGTTATTATTATTAAGACTAGTGTTTAAAATCCGACCTAGAACGGGCATATGTAATGTGTGTATGTTTAATATACATGTTATATTATATAAATGTTTTATAATATACATGTTTTATTATATAAATATATAACATAATAATATGTTATATATTTATATAATAAAAACAGGTTTTGTGTAATAAATTTTGAAATAATGATTACCTATTTTTTTACTATTTTGAAATATACAAAAAAATCTCCAGAGCAATGGGATAACGTATTTACACGTATATTATTTATCGATTTGACATTAACTTTGTGGAATTACATTATTGATTTGTATATATAAATAAAACACTTGATAAGACCACTTTTGAATTTTTTTTTTTTTTTTTAAATAGAGTTGCGAACACGGAATACGTGTCACATCAATATTCTTACTATTTTCAAACTAAGCTAAACGCTTGTGCTATGAAAATAGGACTAACTTGCTAGTCTGGGCTGAGATTCGAACCCGCGACCATTGGATCACGAGGCGAGTGTCCTAACCACAAGACCAACAAGCTACTCAATTTAATTTAATTTAATTATACACTACTAGTTTCGATAACTACAGATGTTCTCATCTACAAGTGAGAATATAAACAGTTTATATTCTCGCCTGCAAATGAAAACATCCGTAGTTCTCGAAACTAGTAGTGTATACTTAAATTCAAAAGTGGTCTTTAACGAGTTCACACTTCATTCCAATGAAATGTATTAATTTCCCTATGTGTGTAATATACAATTATAAATTTTTGTATATAATACATGTACACAAAAATATTAAAACCCGGGCGCAAAACTTGTCATGTGATAATGTTAATTACTTACGGTATAGAAAAAAGTCTAAACATCGGGATTCTAAATAAAGGATTAATTTTTTTTTATAACAAGCATATATTTATTTATGGTTATTATGTTTAATTTGTAGAACTCCATATTTTAATAATATTTATTAAAATTCAATTTATTTTAAATTTCGCTAAAAATAACAAGCATAGTTTTATAAGCAAATTTTATAACAAGCACTCACCTATAAAAATAAATACACGCGTAGATATGTATAGCCTATTACTGAAACGAGTATATGCCATGACTTGATCTAATTTTTCAACATTTTCCAATATTGCTTATCGCCCGCCATTATCGCTACAGAAGTATAGTCTACTTGGCATTGTAGGCATATTGCTTTGGCAACATGGCGAATGAATTCGTTACAGATATTTTTGTTCGTATTCGAAACCAAGGACTCGAAATTATTCCATCTAGGTTTGCCCGATTCTCTACACAAAGAAAATGTACGATTAATATTTTTGAATAAATATGTGTGTGTGTGTGTGACATTAATGTTTCAAATTATCAAACTGAATATATGCTATAAAATAGTGATCACCTAAATAAACAAATATTAGTTATTTAGAGTCTTGTATTTGGATGCCAAAAGTATGTATCAAATGAATAAGTACGTAATAATAAGTTAATGACTTGGCAGTCACTTCTTTGTGCAATATTTTAATTAAAAATATATTTTTTATTGAAACATTGTAACACACACACAATATTAGGGTTTTCTATTACTACTATTGTTTCGACAAGAGCAGCCCATCTCATTATCAGGTATTTCAAATGTTAAAAATAATTAGTATGCGGATCGCACCAAAATATTTAAATATAAATAAAAATATTTAACACAGCGTTTAATATAAGAGAAAATATTAAATTTGAAACACAGGATATGTGCATAACATATCATTATGTCTTCGTATGTACTTAACATATATATAAAACCATTATATTCCATGTTGTGAAGGCTATCGTGAGTCATGAAGGATACATATCCCAATTTTTTTCTTAATTGCCTTTTGCAATTTTTATATTCATATTCGAGTATATTCATTGACTGTCCAATGTACGGAAGTAGAGCCTGGAATTGAATAAAAAAGAACAAAAATAGACTGAATGGGGTGGAAAGATGGTCGCTTAAACGCATATGTGGAAAATCTTTGATCGATAGAGTGAAGAATGAACAAATTAGAAATGAAAGTAATGCTGGCTGCAACGTAGTAGATAGAAGAAGGATCGCTGGAATTGTTTGGTCATGCGGAACGAATAGGCGAGATGATAAAGAAAATATATGAGGCGAGTGTTAAAGGCAGCAGGAACACAAGACGAAATACCTGGCATGATCAGGTAAATCAAATATTGGAAGATGGCCCTATATAACCATAAGTAATCAGGGAGCATGCACGAGAAGATATATGAATGTGCTCGAAGCAAAAGTAGTGTGCAATAGAAGAGTATAGGATTTTATCCTCTCTGCCTACATCTGGTGAAGATAGTTATTATGTATACACTGGTACTTTTCATTCTCTATTTATTCTCCTGGTTCTGAGAACACAATTGCTGGATTTTGTCCACGGAGGGATAATTATAAATCAAGATAAATTATAGAAGACTCGCAGAGACAAAGTTATTTAGCTACGGAAAGTAGTGTATGGAATATATGAAAGAAACTGATTTAGAACATACACATACACACACAACTTTCAAAAATTTGATAATGTGTGGACATTCTGTGAACTTGCATTGCGTAAAGTGATTACTTTAGCCAGCTCATACAACCAGGTATATTTTCTTTGCTTAAATTAAAATTTATTTATTTCTCGCTTGTATTATTGTTTGTCATTAATTCGTTCATTTTAAATAACGTTAACCTTATTAAGGGACTATTATTTGAACTCTCCCACACTCCTTTTCCAGAAGTAGCGCTCTCCCACTATATGTCTTGCGCTGTGTCGCTTACTAGGGGCCTCTGGTAGTCCAATCTTCCTAATGCCTTAGGAATAACCATTTGCCTTTCCCATGTTTTCCTGGATCATCGTACAGGCTTTCTTTCCTCTGGCACTCGCGAGAATTTTTTTAGGCAGTTCGTTTTCCACGCGGAAAATACGTCCAGAAAAATCTCAACTGGGTATAAAAAAATTTTTAAATAAAAATTATTTTTATTGATTATTACAAATAAGAACAAAATAATTGAAAAAATCAAAAGCATTTAATTTTGCATTAAATGATTTATATACCTATACTATAAATGTTTTAGTCATTATATTATGTTAGTATTTAAATATAATATGTTTAACAGGTCGTTAGATCTAATGAAATGGGTCAGAATCTTGCTCTTGATTGGATAAAAAAAAATTGTTTAATTTTATCTAGGTTAGATAACGAAATGTCGTGAGGCAACATCATGCCGAAACTATGCACATTAAGACTTTGATGGTGACGCTTTGTAATTGGGACAATTTAATCCAACTCGTGTCATATATTTTTACTTTGAACATTCTATATTAAGTCTGTATATATTTTTATATATGTGATATGGCGTAAATAAAATAAGGTATGTAGATTTAATTTTAATTTTATATTAAAATAAATACGTGTTATTTTGTATTTAACAAACAGTCGAAGTTTTATGAATTAATATACCGAATACTATGAATTAAAAACTAATCCATAAAAACCAAGTTTATATCATGCTCCCTTTCTCATTTGTATTGTTTCCAATTTGATATTTTATCAACATATTCCTCTTTCTTTCAGTTGATATGGAAAATCTATTCCATGTATATTATTATCCTTAAAACTTATAGAATATTGAAAACGTAATAATTGGTATAGAGAGGCACGGCGCGGCGTCGGCGAAACCGTCTGATTGGACCCATGGCCATGGCTCGAGTCAGACTAGTTGAAACTGGTTTCGCGGCTTCTCCACGCTTCGGTCTCTTTTCTCATTTGTATGTTTTCCAATTTGAAGAAACCGTTAAAATTTCGAAAAATACAAAATTATACTATAATTAATTTTTTTTTAAACATAAATTTGTTAGATCATTTTTATCGTCGCCACGAGTCTGCCTGCAAAGTTTCACTGGAAAGGGGTTAAAAATCGATCCAAAGTTTTTTCGGCAGACAAGCAGACGCTACGAGTTAAAAGAAAGGGAGTAAAAATATATTTTTTGAAAGAGAAGTTTTTTTTTTTTTCAAATTTCGTTCCAAACCGTATCTCTCAAAAGTGAAAACTTATTTTTTTAATAAAGCGTGACTTTTTTAATACGTTAGTACTTTTTAATACATTAAACTTTTTAGGAGTATTAGTTTGACCTCTTCAACAACCATTTTGATCAGCCGTGGAACCAGACTGTGTACCAAGAAATGTACGTTAAAGGTCCTCACTTATAGGTCTTTTCATATAAGATAGGAATTGAGTTAGAGGGGCGTATACGTAAACTTAACACGACGAAACAATGCGCGTATTACGCACTGTACCCACACTAACTCAATTGCAATGTATAATTCGATAAAAAAAATTATTGAATATATAAAAAATTGATACATACCTACATATAGTTGGTTCATTTGAAAATATGATTGATTGAACAGCAAGTTTTTTTTTTGTATTCCTATCATGCAAAAAAATTCCAGACGATTATTTTGCAAATAACCTACGATATTAAAAATGTGACCGACGCGCAAACGACGTGAATTATGGTAATGTTGATAGTCCCCATTCAGCCTACCTTAATATTCTCTCATAGAAATATTTCATTTTGATTTATTTTCCAAGAATTCCAGCTACGCACAGCTTTATCCCGCAGGATCGTATTATAAACCGGTCTGACATTTGATGGACTTTAAATATGATCCTAGAATATTGCAAAGGTTGCGAAGTTTTGAAGGATTATTTGTTGTGCTGCGAAGATAAATATAAGGGCTATTTGTTTTCTTCCTCTGGGGGGTGCAACTTCAGGACCGCCACCTTTAAATGTTTAGCCCGCGCCCCTCTGATCTCCGAAAATCAACACCTCAATATTTGAAGAAACGCCTCTAGCAAACGAGTTTGTATTTTTCACAAAGAACTGAAATAATGTCGAGAGGCGCTGAGAAGAGGCGCTTGAAAAAAACTGGTACATTAAAATAACTGGTACAGCCGTCTTCTTCGATAAATGTAAGCCTTGGGATTATTTCCGCTGAAAATACAATGAAACTCGTACATATCGGTTAAATCGTTTTACGTCAATGTCACCTCTGGACGGTTTCGGTAGAGCGAAGACGATCGCACATCCGAAAAGTTTGGTGAAATTTATTTGACGCGCCTGTTTAGTCTAGCGGCAAGTGACTTGCTGGTGATCAGGTGGTCGGAGGTTTGAGACTCGTCCCGGGAGACCATCAAGTTTTAAAATAGTAGAATAGTGCTTCGTGCGTCATTATTTTATTTCATTTTAAATAGAAACTTAATTTTTTTTATTATAACATAAATTTTTTTAGAAAATGAAAATTACATCTTTTTCTAAGTATTTTCTTTGGTGGAAATTGTTTTTAATCACTTGTATCTCTCTAAACAAGGGTATGTTTTAATCCATTATCCAACCAGTATAATAATTTTATAATGAAACTGTAGGTATTGTATAATATATTTATTTTTGTACTTGATGCTCTATTTGGGTAATTAAAACTTTGCTAATGCCATAGAAACATATCCCCTATTCAAACAAATACGGGTCTAACAAGCGCGTGCAGTGAATATACTGAAAGATGATTTTAACGCAGCAATATATTTCGGAAAAAAACATCGAAATAAAATATTTGTGTGATTATGTCATATTAAAGTTATTTTACTCGATTTTTTTTCAAAACATGTACTTACGTAAATATCATACTTCAATGTTCCCACTGCACGCTCCTGGAGTCTCCTATACATAACCTTAAGATACTCTAAGAAAAGACACTGGTTTTGCGACTTATGGCCGGTGAATCAACTTGGTTTAAACCATCTATCGTTTAAACCATCCATTATGGCGTTTTCTACGAATCTATGGTTTTTATGAAAGGATGCTATAGTTGTTTTAGATTTTACTAAAGATTCCCATATTCATATAGATTCCGAGAGTTGATACAACTGGCTTGATTACCAAATACCTAAAAATTGCCACCAATAACGTAAAGTTTGATTAGCAATTAGTACAAGTACTCATTAGTTAAGGTTCGACCTAACTCAATCTTATGAACAATTTATAGATTTAGCTAGGTTAATCAATTTGCTAATCAAAAATACTTTGATGCTCATTTAAATAGTTAGTTAATTCTAAACTGTCTCCCAACATTTTGAAAAACAAATATGTATGAAGCGCTTGTTCAGACACAGCGGGAACCGTGCAGTTTCAGAATCGCGTGGAATCCGTGCGGGTCTTATTTACCTAGGTTTGTATGTGATCGTTCAGACACAACCGTGCGGTTAGTCAACCGCCGCGGTGCCCGCAATCCAACCGCTAGAAAATAGACCCGCACGGCGTCCGCACGATCCTATTACTATGGAGCCTTACGAGAGGCACCGCACGGTTCCCATGTCATAACAGGAGCACGCGTGGACTATAGTCTCTTTCTATGGTTATGGGTCGCTTTGACACTGAACTTTTTATTGATAAAGTGGAGAAAGGACCTGTAATATGGGATCTTCAGTGTGAGGATTATTCAAATATGCCAAGAACCAAGCTTGGCAGGAGTTGGTGGAGATATTTGAAAATGGTGGAAAAAAAGAGTATTTTAGGGAAGTTGGTAATTATTCACCAAAAATGTACTGACAGAATGATATTTTTATGTCTTTCCATGGAACACGGCCGTCTTTAGTTCGTTCAGAATCGCGTGGTATCCGTGCGTATATTTTTCATTTAAACTCAGAATTAATCTTATTAATTCTGAGTTTAAATGAAAAAAAATCACTAGTTCAATAATTTACTATGTGGGTCGTAGACTCTTTATACCATATTTTAATGAATCCTATAATTGATTGAACTCGTGTGTTCTAATATTGATTTAACGTAAATTTTCCACAAATTCTTGAATTCTAAGGCAATATACTAATTAGCATCAAATTAAAACGATTCGATATTTCTTGGAAAGTACAAAATGTACCTCGGAAAATTTTAATTGACATGCGCTTACACAAGCCTTATAATATTATTAATTTCATCAGACTGTACGATTCCTTTTGAAACATGAATACGGCGTATTTTATTTAAAGGATTCTTACGGACGTTTTGTAGAATCAATGATCAGGTAATTAAATTATCAATTAACTTTCTTTTGTACGATGTTTTCCTTCCAAAATTGGTTGTCGAAAATCTTAAATAAACAATTCACTTTTTCTTGCGGTGATTAATTATATTTATGAAAAATTCAATTACAATTAGAAATAAATAATCATTTTTCATTAAGATATTTTTGAAGTTGTAATTTTAAAATATGCCTAGTTCTACGATATTAAATTTAAATTATACGAGTCATTTAGGATATAGAGAAATAAAAATTGGTTTTCCCCGAGATACGAACCCGGAACTCTTTCTATCTGGGGAACTGCGATTGCGAATTTCTTTATTTAAACTATTTAATATTATGAGAAGTTTGTGGCGTATATGATGTATGAGTATTTGTAATTTTCCAGAACTTTTTTAAACATTTTTTCAGATACGGTGCATTATTATACGGTGCAACGTACCATTTATCAAAAAATATATTATGATAATGACATGTAGTGAATAAAATAGACACTGTGTTATTCAGCAAAAAATGAACGACAACATATTTGTTTATCTATTTATTTATTTATTTATTTTATTTCTACAGTTTACACCTATTACAATAAAATAAAAAACTTTTATATATCTAGATAACAGTGTACATTATAAATGTGAATAATATTTGCTTGCATGATCGTTCAAAAATGTATATAAACATATACAAACATACATACATATGAAATTTATAACACAATATATATCTGAATAAGTACATAAATCATCTTAAATATTGTCAAGCATTGATGAAATATGTCCAAGTATTCACTATGCTCATTGACAATTCTATGTATCCATGGCAATAGTGTGTGAATGTGACAGTTTATTCTTGCATTTTCGCAGTAGAGAATAGATATAATGTATGTTAAAATATTATATATAAATTCTCTTTTCAGAATTTTCGCACCTAATTTCATTACGAACAATTCTTGCGGAGAATTCAGACTTTCTTGTTTGAATGTTGTGAGTTAGTTGATTGCTATTTGTACAGTATCTGTCTTAAAAAACTGAAATATCTTTGTCCGGATCCGTTTCCCTTGGGGAAATTCGTACAAGATGGTGTTTGGCACGAGTGTTGAGAGTATGTGTCAAGATTTTCAATTTTTTCATGGTGTGTATGTGTTTGAGTGACAGGGGGGACTAGGGGGACAGCGGTTCCGGACTGCGAAGTCAAGCGTTTCCCATTTCACACCATAGCAAATTACATCAAATAATTCGAATCTTTTCGGATTCATCCCCATGAGGGCATCCCCAGGAGTAAGGAAGAAAACTTTGTATTTATATATAAACACATGAATTACTATACTATGAGACCACTCACTACCTTAACTTGTGGATGAGGTCTGTTATAAGTCCACGTTTCAGCATCTTAGGTCAGGATAGAAAGAATGATAAGAATTTTCAATTGAACAATTGAACAATTTTCTGCCGCAAACTTGCAACGTAAAACCCTGATGAAAATAAATTAAGCCCACTCCACCCCTGGGCAGAAAATTTTGTACATATATTGTTACTCATTAGATCCTGCAAAATGCAAATGCACTCCCATTCCCTGATCCCCTCACTGATTTAAGTGATTTTTAATAATAACAATATATTAACCTTGTTACCTCTAATATATTTTATATTACCACTACTTAAATTTTGAGAGAGTCAGAATCTCTCATCGACAGTTGAAGTATCAAATTTTATAATAATCATGAATAATCTGTATCTAACGTAAACGCGAAATCCATCAAAAATATAATTTTTAATAAATTTTTGTTTTAACAACTCTAGACAAATTTTCGCGAATAGGTCGTATATTGTAAAAAAACTTTTCAGCAATTTCGACGACGCAAATAAATTTTAGATATTTACAATTATGTTCACTATACTAGGCTGATAAACGTTGGCAATAAATACATACAGCAAACTTTTCAGTGAAATTATATTATACAAGTGAACCCAACTAGCGAAACTAATTTATCATTTTTTTAGACACGCATTCGGCAAACGTACCTTTGGCTTTAAAGGACGCCCCTTCGCCTGAATTTCTTTGTATAGAGGTTTTAGTGTAGGAACTTATAATTCGAGCATCCCTCCAAACCTTCCACCCACGGATGACATGGATCCACCCTATCACCGTCCGGATTCCTTGCGTGGGCTCATTCCTTTTCAAAAAGCAAATTCCTTTCGCATTTTCACGAGCACTCACACTTCACAATCTGTTTTGATCTTACGGCGGTATATTTCAATACCTTCGCCACTCTTTCCTCTTTCTCCCCCTCCCCTCTCGAGCGCGGATCTCGATGTGGAAGCCTTCTTTGCGCCCTCTCGTGCCGCGCGCGGTGAGGTATTATTGTTGTCGCTCCGATTCCGAAACAAACGTCTGGCAATAATTTCCCACGGAAATGTGTGTCGGAGTGCTCTGAAGTGACGTCACGGCGCGTGGGGAGGCGTCGCTCTAGCCGAAGGACTATAAAGTGAAACATGAAAAGTGGGCATCGCTTTATGCTTTGTAACGGTGCGCCGGGGAGCTACTTTCAAATATTGCGATATATTGACTGCGTTGAGATTCTGTGCTATTACAGCTGTGGTAAAAGTAAGTAAAATTTAACGAACATAAATTATAGATGTCATAGACAAAAGGTTGTGATGGTCGACATAGAGATAGATTTAATAAATTTAGAAAATCTTAAAATAATAATATTCAAAAAAGCCAAGTATGGACATCAAAAATATATTTCTTCTGGTTTGAATCGTTTAAAAGTAAAAAAAGCCTGATATATTTCTTCTCAAGATTCCATGTATTACAAGAGGCTAACAAAATATTGAATATTCAGCTATACAAGTAATATTTCTTAGGTCTTTATTATACCTTAGATATAATTCTGTGTCAAACTAAAATTGTTTATGACAATCCTAATAGACTCGACCTTGTGAGTAGGTGCGAACGAGCCTTTATTATTTATGAATCGGAACAGCAAGTCTCGCGTGTAGCGGGTGCTTTACTGTTATTTTAACGAAACGGACCAATCACAGGCGCGCTTTGCCTTCGACGGGTTGAGCCGGAGGCGACCGTCCTGATGACTGAATCCGGCCAATGGCGAGCGCCGGCGGTGAGGTCATCGCGCATAGGATGAGTCACTGCACTAGCGTGGATTTCAGAGGTATGGTGAAATCGTTACTATAAAAGGAGCGAACACGATATACTCAGCCCCTTGAGTTCGAGACCAGACCTGCCAGCGGAAGCGCTGCCCGAGAGACTACTGCCAGAGACTTCATTTGGAGAACAGCATTTGCGGACGGAGTTGCTGCCCGGACGTATGGAGGAATCTACCATTCATCAGTACCAGAGAGGATCATACCGCCACTGTGTAACAGCTAAGGAACACATTTATATTATCTATTACGGTTAATTATTTTCACTATCGAAATGTATTTATTTTGGGACTATTTGAGTTCGGAATAATTGTGTAATTAAATATCACGATTGCTTGTGTGATATTGGTTCAAATCGTACGAGAATTCCTTCCAAACGGATGTATTTTTATGCAAAGCGAATTTCATACCGTTTATGCTGAAAATTGAATACACGGAGTTCTATATGAATTACTTAGTAGCATTATAATAATTACTGTATTGCGTAGGTATTGCGCAATCATTACACTCGGTCTACAACTAACTCTTTATGAATCGAGTACCTCGGTATATTCAGCTTAATAAGTGGCTTCAGAATGACGAGTAAAGGACAGAATGGGGAGATCTAACTAAAGATTGGGGATATCTGGTTTGTGTTAGCCTAGCTGGCTGAGGGGTGGATGATTGCCGGCACTTGGGCGTGGAACCCGCACAAGCCCCTGCAGGGCCCCTTAAAGGCGGGGTCCTCCTTGTTGCTCGGGGTCGTCAATAAACCGACCACCTAACCTCATCTGGCGCAAACTACTTAAACCAACAAAAAGGTTCCCTTTGTCTTTGGAAGGATTTCCATGCTTGAATGCTGTAAAACCTTGATAGAAAACGTTAACTTCTATTTCGTCCTCTGTAAGAAAGACAGGGCCAGAATAAATATAAAAATCATTCACTCATATGGAATAGCTGGGATATTATAAATATGTTACTAACACTCTAACATTTGTCCAAAGTAAATGTTGCAAGATGCAGAATCGTGGGACGCCGCTCTGAAAAGGCATAATGAGATTGCACAATAATTTGTAACATCGCTGACTATGCCCGCAAAGGAGGCTAATGTCGTCATCAATTCGTACCAAAAGAGTACATGATTCTTCAAACACCGGCCTAAAAGAAAGGCGCCTCAAGACAACACACATCATCAGAAACTCGTACCAAAAGAGTACGTACATCTCAATTATAAGCCTAAAAGAGAGGCGTCACAGGATCACATCTCGTAAAGAAGAGATAGAGTCTCGGGATGCAGTAAGTTCCGGAGGAACAAGGGGGGCCATTTAGTCACTTAGGAAGTTGGTCACCGGGTTTAGGCGGGCGCGGAGCCTCAACCCCCCTCGGCAGAGATGCTGAGGGTTTAAAAAACCAAAATTTAGCATTCAAAGAAACTATTATTTCATATAAACTCACGGGCTGTTGTAGAATCCTTTCGAACAAACCATCCCCGAGACCTTATCTACTTATTTATAAAGAAGTTTCGCTTCAAAAATGTCGTATTTCGTAAATAGCAAATATATGTATTATTTTCTCACGCAATTAATATGAACAGGTTCATGCACGTCTAGGACGAAACCATTCAAGGTAAGAATTAGCTAATAGAAAGTGTTTATAATTATTAATTTCAGTGTTATTTTATATGTGTGAATTTTTCCCTTTGCAACGTTCGAACGATTTTACTGGTTTGTCTCAAATCGAAAATGTTTTATTTCTAATACACGAATTCTTTCTAGTGTATGTATTTTATTGTAACATAAATGTATCGATTATTAGGTTCGTTAGATGTTTTTATTACGTAATATTATGCAATTGTTTCCACACTGCTCCTATAAAAGAATTTGAAGTTATTACGATACACAACGGGGTCCTTCATCCATTAGACGATTCATGTGCCAATTCAACGACGTATTACGAATAGTATATATTGTATTTATCGAGATTTAGTCGCATTTATTATTTCTAGTGAGGTTTTTAGTATTGGTTCCAGGCGCCATTATGAGGCGGAAATAGTTCATATTCATAGCCCGACTGCAATAGGTATTTTTGTCGCGTAAGAGGTAGCACTTTTAGGAATATAACTGTGTTTTATGTTTCGTCCCTGACGGACAGGATGGTATAGCTGTGGCTATTTAGGTAATATACTTAGTAAATGCAAAGGGCATTAGGTATTATCAATATAGTATGCGAACCCAAGATGTTAGAAATATTTTTAGTTAATATTTTTAGTTAATATTGCATTCAAAAGCGCAATTTTCACAGAATAATTATTTCCAGTTAATAATATATATTTTAGTTAAATGTATAGTTAGCACAGGCAGAGTATTAATATTGTATAGAATACATTATTTATAATATTTCAAGAAGGTATAATATTTTATTCCGCGATCCTTTTATAGTTACAGCGTATCTGTCGACCTCAGCCGTTGCCACCCGCGCCATACAACTGTTTTCGCTAACATCATACGGCAAATGACCTTATTCATTGCAATGAAATTTATATTATTTAATATTATTTTCCACGACGTATTTTTGACGGATCACCCCATAGGATTCATCACATTGTTAGCCGCGGCCAGAAGTTGGCAAATTAATTGAATATAATAGCTAAAATTAAATATCAACTCGCGGCGATTAAGCAACGGCCTTTTAAATAAATTATTAATACAAAACTCATCGTTAATACGTTAGGAAGACCCCTCTATCTAGTTGGGTCATCACAGTGCTTACCGTGACCAGGAGAACGATTTATATTGAAATACAATAAAATGCTTTATAATATTAATTGAACATCATTTCGACATTAAATACAGTCTGCTCGATTTGATTAGGATACCCACTATCTATTGGATCATCACAAGGTTATTTATATTAGTATATAACCACTAAAAATTACTTTTTTGTCTGCCGGTTTCGAGACGTAACCTGTCTCTTCGTCAGGACAATCACGACACTATGTAGCATGTAAATATCCCTACACACCACAACCATAGTATTATAAACACACTAACTTATATTGAATATGAAAAATTCATTCCCTTTACAAGATAAAATAATAATAAAATTCATAAAATGATAAAGAATTCTGAAATTCCAATTGATATGTTTTCCCATTGGAATTTGATGGTTATTATTATTTTATTTGACTTGTGGTTTTCCAATTCAGAAAGTACTTGCTATTATGTATTATGATAAACACCAATCA
Organism: Agrypnia vestita; assembly: GCA_016648135.1. Lineage (NCBI taxonomy): Eukaryota > Metazoa > Arthropoda > Insecta > Trichoptera > Phryganeidae > Agrypnia > Agrypnia vestita. The sequence goes on from JADDOH010008701.1 coordinate 23,455, forward strand.
CTCTTTCGATGCACACAAACTTAAATTATTACACCCATTAAATATAAAGGCAAAATAATGAAAAATCTTGAAAATGTAGAATTAAAAAACATCTTATTTCTGAAAAAACTTTAATTAATAATATAATATTTAAAAACTCCTCCTCTATTTGTTTCTATTAAATCAAGCCCAACCCCTGGCTACTCCCTCCCCCATACATAACCCTCCCACCTCTGTCAGAATCTAAGATATTTTATTTTATCCCAATGCTTATTAGTTTATAATCTCACCTGTAAATGAGAACCTCTGTAGTTCTTGAAACTAGTAGTATATATGTAAAGCTTGTTTTAATGAAAATATTCAGAGTCGAGTTGGAGATCACTCCCACCAGTGTTAAGCAATTAAGATGGAAAGGATCTGACTTCATCCGAGCGTGCGATTGTGATAAATAATTGTTGTTTATTGCGTTACGTTAACTTTTAGATTGCTAAGTTATATTTAAAAATAATGAAAATACTGTTTATTATCTCTGACCGAGATTTGGTCTGAATCGCAATCAACCAAGGAGATGTTTCCCTTTTATCTGAAGAGAAGTTTTCCTCTCTTATCTTTTTATACGGATCTGAAGGGGATATTCCCTTTGTCACAGATATCACCAAAATTATTTATAAAACATTATAAATGCAAGAGATGCTTCTACTTTCATCCTTCAACCACAGAAACAAAATATAAACTAAAAACAAAAGCATAACCAATAATGCCACATTGCTTTCTTGTAAAACTAAATACAATTACTGACAAATAATGCAAATGTTTTGACCTGACCCAAAGAGGTCGCTCAAACAATTTTCATTGCTGGGCATTATCTTCAGTAATATTACTAATGCTAAACTTAATATTAAAGGACTGTGTATTACTTAGGTTCAAGGAAAGGATGGAGATTAAAGACGGGTGGTTGTAGAGGCAGGGGCAATTAGCACAGAAGACGAAATGGAAGAAGATGTTTTAATATTACTTGCATTTTTCTTACAATTAATTGCTTTTTAAGATTTCCTTTTCTTCCATTTTTAAAAATGTGTACTAATTTTTAATTCTGTTACCATCGAAACGAGACCCACAGTTCTTGCGTGGTCCGCCAGTTCTAAAATTTTTGATTTCTTTTAAGTGTTTCTACTATCCCTATCTCTATTTTTCTTTCAGTCTGACCGATGTGTGTGTCTTAACAATCTTTACAATACATTTTATTGACTCCACTATTGTCTCACGCATTTTTTTTTGCTTTTATTATTTTAAATATGTTTTCTGATATTATTATTTGTATATAAAGCCGGTTAAAAGTTTTTATTCAGATATATTTAGAAGATCTCTGGTTATTGGAAATATAGAAGCAGAAAAATAGAAAAAAGAAGAAAAGGTCACCATTAAGAAATGTAATTCAACAATAGACAATAAGACAGCAGCTCGACTGAAAACAATGAACCCAAAATCCCCTCAGCTGTAAAGATTAACGAAAATTCATAAAGAAGATAATCCACTTCGACCAGTCGTGACGTACGTTGACGTTGAAATTTTATTAACTGTTGATATGCAAATGATATTTTATGTCACAAAATTCATAGCAGTGTTTAATTTAAAAAATCTATTGAATTTAGAAGAACACAAAAAATTGTTTCTAGTATACATTTTATATACAACCTAAATAAAAAAATTTAACAAACCTACAGGTCAAAAATGTTCGCACGTTTTCACCGCCCTTCAGAATCTTGTACATGGAGTTTTTTGTGCCATTCTTTCATTTCTCCTACCGATCTGGCCGACTTTTCAAATCTCATGGAAGACTCAATCATCAGAGCCGATGTTGATATTCTACTAGAGGCTTACAATACCATGTCAAAGGCATGATACGCTGGTGCACACATGTCTCATGGCAATACATACTTCTGGTAATGACAAAGCTGGTAGATGGATTTTAAATATTTTCTGCGACATCATTTGCAACAAAACTCTACAACATCCTTCCTCCAACCTTCAAAGATAAAAGTATGGCTAAATCAAGTCGATGCATAAAAATTAAAAGAAGAAAAAATATATGTAGATATAAAATATAAAACTACGTAGACATTTAAAAATAGACAATAAATAGTTATAAACTAGTCTGCCTCAGCACAGGAACACCTATTGAGGAGGACTAAGAACACCAATATCAACAATGACATTATACATACATACTATTATATTAAATATATACAAATTGTATCTAAATAGAACCTAATTAAAAAAAATCTCGTTATTGTATCTTCGACAAGCACACAACCTAAAATACAATCACAGATAGATTTTTTTCTTTTGGAGCGATATTTTGACTATTTAACACAATCGACCTGACTTTGCCTTCTTCCCAAAAACGTCCTAAAGCCATCTCTATATCTTTAAAAGGGCTGAATAATAAATGGACTACAATGAGAATTTAATCTTTGTCCGGAAATAAAACATTCCTCTTCTGTTGCTTTTGTATTGCCCTGAACACATACACGTTCGCAATCTTGTATTTACTCTACTCATACATACATCTTCGCAATTTTATATTTACTCAACTTATACTCGCTCAATCTTACAATTTGCGTCAATCTGGGAAAGTTCTCGGGTAGAATTACGAAATTACAACAGAGGCCTTTCTATTTAAATTATTTACGTTCATGCTAGGAGTGATCGTCTAGTTTAAGCTCGACCATCAATTTTTAATTCAACCCTAGTCACTCAGTTGGTATATCTTGATGGACAAAGGCCTAAATCTCCGTTTTAAACTAGTAAAGATTTTTTAATTAAACTGTTGAAGCTTCGGGGTGGCTCGTAAATTACAATTTGATGAATAAGTAGTTAGTTACTCTTATCTAACAATTCACTGTCTGATCTGAGGAAGATAAGTCAATCTCTTATGTCTGCAGATATCTTATATTTGAAGATGCCAAATTCTTTATGTTTTATTTAATTATTCGTTTGGTCCAGCGAAAACACGTTCACCTAGTTACAGAAAAGTTTCGACTCACTCGTTGTCCCGAGAGACCAACAAAATAATTATATTTATTACTAGCGGTCCATGCGCTGCGTAACTCGGGATTCGGATTTTCACCGAAACGGTGTATGAAATTCGGAGATGTGATATTCACGAATATTTGGAGGCTCTAGCTGTAACATTATGTAGGAATATATTTAAATTGTTCCACAAAATTGTATGATTGGTTGGAAGAAATTGACAATTTAAAATAAACCCCCCATTTTAATAACATAAACAAAAATAATAAATAAATAAATTATTTTGAAAAAAACAAATATTGTAATATTCCTTGTACACCATAATAATGAAATCTTAAGCTCCTCACTCGAAGTGCGGTCCGGCTAGGCTGTGAAATTCACTAAGCATGGATATTTAAATTCACATATATAAATATATATAAATTCACTATGCATGGATTTTAAAGCTGTCATGTATGACACATTGCTTTCATTTTGTAGTCTGCCTACATTTGGTAACCGCTTTGTTGGCTTTTGTTTGAATGATTTTACTCCCTATATACAATGTCTAAATGTATAATTCTTTAGTATATAGTCTTTTGTTTGTGTTTTATTTCTTACAGACAATATATAAATCTTATTTCTAATATTATATATATATATGTGTGTGTGTATGTATATGTATATATATGTAGATGTATATGAGTGTATATTTGTATGTATGTGTGTATATATGTGTATTATATATATTATATCTTGCTAATGTTCAAACTTAAAAAAAAAAAAAAACTGTACAGGTAGTTGCTTCAGAACAGACATTGTCTAGTGAAGCAACTACTTTCATTTCTATGTATAAATAAATTTTAAATAAATAAATAAATATTATATCATCACAGTCCATAATCATCCTTAAAAGCGGAATAACGCAATTTTACCTTTCCCAAAATCTTATAGAACCATTCTTTGTCGAGGTCCACCTCCTCCGCGTCTCCTTATCATGGAGCTAGTTTTGTTTTTGTAATTTTGTATTCAGGAAACATATTCTAACTATATCACTAAAGACTAAATTGTGTTGTTGCTTGGAAGAAATTGCTAACTGACAAAAAACATATCATTGTAATAGTATGAGTATACTATTCCACTGTTATTTATTTTGAATTATTAGAACGTTTTCGGGATTTCTCCCACGTTTACAACGTGTTGTTATTGACAATGGGAGTTGTTAACAACGTTTACAACGTGTTGTTATTGACAATGGGAGAAATCCCGAAAACGTTCTAACAATTCAAAATAAATAATAGTGGAATAAAACAGTGTTGTGTTTACCCTCATTTTTTAAAATATTAAAAATGAATTTACACAATGTCACAAAAAAAACTTGAATATTTAAATAAATAAGAATTGAAATCACGGACGAAGCTAGGCTGTAGAATAAATAGACTTAAATTTTAATATTATAATTTAGTTACGATTTATATGCTAAGATTAATTTAAATAATCACGAAATTCTGAATTGTGTGACGTTTTCGCTTCATTTTGGAATAAGTCGTCATTAATTCGGTATCATATCGTCAGGATCACCTGTGTACATATTTACACAATTGTAATCATTTGCGTCACGACACATGTGCATGCGCAGGTAAATACGCAGGTATGTACCTACATCTGCACATAATTACTAATTCGCTCACGTGTCTCCAAATATATTACACATGACGTTATAAATTACCACGTGCATCGTGGCTGCTGCTTTATCACACCACGTGCCTACATGCATCCGATTGGCTTAATGGAGAATGGACCACATATGTCTGAATTTGCACAATTTTATCTCAGAAATCAGATATTTTTAATACATATATATATATATATATGTTAGTTCTAACTACTTTGGGGGTAACCCGCGTCAAATTCTGGTCGTCAGGACCAGTCGTCTGCCAACGTTTCGAACAGATCTCACTGTTCATCTTCAGGGCGCCTTGTCGATGAGCTGCTTCTCCAAAAAGCGTACAACCGTTTGGGTCCGGAGCTCACCGTCTAGAATCGCACGGGGTATACGAAATACCATGCGGTGACTGTAACAAAACCTACATATGAAGGTCAAACCGAAGAATCTCGGCACGCGTCTCTGAACATCGCGTAGATATAAAAAATCGGAAACTAACTTCTTCCCTTGTCCACTACTCTCTAACGGAGAATCATAAAATAGACTTCGACAACTCAAAAGTAGTTGCCAGCCTCAATAATGAAACATTTAGAATCTACAGAGAGGCAATTGAAATAAATAAAAGAAATAATAATATAATGAACAACAGAGACGATAGCATTCGACTTCCGACCGCATGGAGTAACATTCTTAATAATAATAATCAAATTTCTAATACAAATAATATTAATAATAATAAACCAGAAATCACGATGAAAACACCGAAGCAATTAGAAAATCCAACCTTCTCAATATTGTATAATGACGATAATAAAGTAAATATACGGATTACTAGAAGCCGAGCAAAACACATTAACGGCGTCGCTGGAGAAACCCACTCCTCCACAAACACCTGACGCAGAATTTTTCAAACTTTCACTTGACGGTGAGCTCCGGACCCAAACGGTTGTACGCTTTTTGGAGAAGTAGCTCATCGACAAGGCGCCCTGAAGATGAACAGTGAGATCTGTTCGAAACGTCGGCAGACGACTGGTCCTGACGACCAGAATTTGACGCGGGTTACCCCCAAAGTAGTTAGAACTAACATATATATATATATATATAAGGGGCAGAGTAACAAAACCGCCACTATTCAATTGATAAAAATAGTGGGTGAGGTGAGGAGAAATAATTTTCCGGACTAGCGGTAAATCTCGATTTCTTCTCACGTGGCGGTTTTGTTTCTGTGCTCCACATATATAAAGTACAACATAAACATGCCGATATTTCGGCTTACTACTACTTAGTTTCCATTCGGCATAACTCTAAAAACGGAAAAATCGTTAATACGTATGTCAAATTATAAAAATATAATTTGACATTACAAACTGAAAATTATAATTGTACATTACAAATTTTAAAATATTTCTACCTAGTACCTACCTACCTACATGAAACACAATGCTAAGCAACCGTTTTCACGAGAACAAAAAATTTTAATGTCAAAAATAAATATATAAATACTGTAAAATACTGACACCCTCACGCGCGATATTTACACCTAATCATGGAAGTCTTAGTATTCACTCGAATTAATATTTTCAGAATATACATTTTTTAATTCGTCAACAATTTAAAACGCACTTTTAAAATAATTACGAACCACCAAAGTATTATATTTATCGTTGTCTTCCACATACAAACCTATGTATAGTTAAATTTTTCATGCTACGAGAAACTTTTGTGTGCATTCTCGCACTCGTGCGTTAGAATGTGAAATGAAATGAAAATATGAGTGGAACAAATTTTCCGGTAAACAATTTCCGTTTGGTAAACAGTTTCCGGGGAAATAAGATAAGAAAAATCATCACTTTTACAAAAAGAGTTTTTTATTATATAAAATGATTTTTATATAACTTCTGCTAAATTTTACGCTAAGCATTAAAGCATCACTATTTAAATTGCTATTTTATAAAAAGATTTTTTATCTTACCTTTTTTACGATTTCGATAGATTTCACGGCTAAAAAAAACTAATTAAACGGGCGAAGGTGGGGCTGGAACCGCGGGCCAGCAACTCGAACCGGCCACTTAACTTATGTTGCTATCGCGGCCTCTCCGTGGACCGCCAAAAAATACTATAAATATATAAGTTCTAAGAAAAGGCGCGAACCATTTCATGTTCCGCCCAGCATAATCGCCAGGGAAAAATAGTACCATTAACTGCCGGCAGGGTAAATATTAAGAAAATATTTCATGGGTGCCGGCTATAATAAAAAAAAATCTTTAGAGACCTTCATGTAAAAATACCGTCATTTTTGACGGGTTACAGCTACTTTACTGTAAAATTGTACAATATATATTACTTATAAAACTTTTTATTTTTACTATTCATTGTTCATTAAATTATGTGAAAAACAAAAACATAAAATTATTAATATATATTTAACTACTAGAGTTTCGAGAGTAAAATAATCTCTCATATGAATGACATATGAAGTATTAAACATAAAATATAAAATTAAAACTCACTTAGAGATAACAAACTTTATTCTTTTCACCCAATTTAACGATCATAGTGAATAATCTTTACAACGTTAACGCCAAAACTATCAATAATATATTTATATATTTAACTGTACATAATTGATTTTTTTAAATATCATATTTGATAAAGTATGGGAGTTACTGGTAGAAAGAACTTCAGAATAAGAAAATATGGAAGAAGATCATGAGACAGTCGACGGTACCATAGTAGTTAAAGTGTATGGGCAAAAAAATTATAATGTAGTGGGAAGAAAGAGTCTACATGAATTGTCAAGGGATGACAAAGAACAGAGAATAACAATTTGCAACTTTGCATTTTTTGCACCATATTGTAACCAGAAACGAGAAGTGGATTAATTAATGTATATTATAGATATCTCACAGAGACGAAACTGTATTTCTTATGGGAAAGTAGGTATAGAAGTCATTTGGGTGTACATAGGACTTATGACCTATCTTATGGTTGGCTTAAGTGATCACTTTACACAATGTAACATTCGCCATTTCCATCCATGATAGAATATACATTTCCATCCATGAAAGTTGTATATGTGTTCAAATTGTTTGGCAAGCTTTCACATATGAGTTTACAATGGTATATTCTATCATGGGTGGAAATGGCGAATGTTACATTGTGTAAAGTGATCACTTAAGCCAACCATAAGATAGGTCATAAGTCCTATGTACACCCAAATGACTTCTATACCTACTTTCCCATAAGAAATACAGTTTCGTCTCTGTGAGATATCTATAATATACATTAATTGATTAATAATGTCTCTGTGACATAAATCCAGCACTGTTCTGAAAGATTTGAACAAACTCAAAATATTCTGAGAAGTGGATTTTTTACAATCACAGAAAACGAAAAAAAATAATGCCGTTCTCCAAAGCAAACCCCTGTTCCGACTTTTAACCCAAAATTGCATTTAAAAAGTTTTTATAGTGTTGGTTAGAACACGTCAGATTAATTCATTTTAAGTTATTCAAATCAGGTGAAATTATGACAGCAGTTATTTATTGCCGACAATTAAGGAAAACTACCAAATTTGATAATTCTAAAGCATGACTTCCTTCATTACAGGATCACGTACAGCAGTGTTCATGAGTGAAAAAAATGCGAGTTAAATTGGGAAATTCTTACAAAATGGCCTATTCAATCCTTTCAATCAATTCAAAAATCTAAGAACCTACTGACTACGTAACTCCAGTGTACATCGGACACGTAAAAAAATAAAGAAAACAGTAAAAATATTGACAATGCATGAGCGTCATACGCACCGGAGCTTAGTATTTTTCTTATCAAATATTTTTATGTACGACTAGTTGTAAAGAAAAAAATCCTTTAAAGATTTTAAAAATTGCAATATTTTGGCCATATCATGAGACATTTTAATAAATACCAGAACATTTATCTCATAATGTTCTAAATGTGGAGACCTGTAATTGGCCATCTATATTGTATCAATGTTTTCTATGCTTTTTTTTGTGCTGTTGGTCTTCCATAAACATTAAATAAATAAATAAATAAATAATTCAAGGCAAAATTACGACCAGAAGAGGGCCTGGAAAACGAAGAACATCCAGGATGAAGAATCAATGGTTAGAGAAATCCACGATCCAACTATTTGGTTAACCAATCTTTTTAGTTAACCGCTGCTGCTTGCAATCTCCACCACGATCACCAACGTTCAATAACAAGTATACCTCTTTCCATTTAAGAAAGACAATCGAATTAGTATGCGTAAGCCGTTTCGTTGTGTTGGTGTTTATCCCCGTGAACACTAACACAACAAAAAATATGTGTAAGTCGTGTGTATAACGCACAATGTGCGTTATACACACGACTTACACATACTAATTCGATTGTTTTTCTTAAATGCAAAGAGGTCTACTAGAAGGTCAAATCAACAAGCTTTTCGTGATATATTTTTAAATAACCTAGATAATAAATAGAATACTTAACTGTAAATGGTTACGGATATTTTATACGAAACGTATGCTTTTCCGAGAAACGGTTCTCGGCCTTTCGTTGAAGTCCTGTTCAACGTTGTGATGGCTCCTCTTCTTCGCCTTTCAGCTCGATCCTACTCCTAACTGAGTTTACGCCTTGTTAGAGGCAAACAAGCTATCTATCTACGTCGGGTGAAGGCTCTACGGTTTTTAACGTAGTATTTCCAAACACCCTCGCTTTATTCAAGACCTCCCCAGTTCACGTTGTGTAATTTTTTGTTTCGAACTATAGGGGATGAATTGGTTTTGTGGTAACCCTAACGCAAGCTAAACTTAAATTAAATACTGGGGTATGAAGTTCGTGAATGTTCATGGAAAACGCAAACAAAACTACCTAGCACGTCAATTAAGCCCTACGGTGCAATTGCTAAACGTACTATGTTCCGTGGCCCTATATTATTTACCTATCATTCCTACGGACTGAAACCACTGCATCTGGTGTAGCTGCGCTTCCAGAGTGCGCGATCCTCTGCTTCCATGCCCTCTCCGCTCGATCCCCCATTGTCCTACCTGTATGGGATCGACCGCCATCCACTGGAAAGGTTAGTGACGTGCCGTTATCACATGCGCATGCACATATAGAGTATATAGATCCCCTGAAAGCCCTCGAGTCCTTCGTAGCCGCTCCTATGCATTATCTTTATATCAATTACATTGTTACGTTTATTTACTAGCCGGCCTAAGTTCCGTCACCTGTATCTGGCCCTATGTCTCATTCTAGTGGTACGTTGGGTTCTAATGGATAAGGGGTTTGTAGAAGGTATGTGTAAATGTATGTGTACGCGGAAAATGTGGTTGCTTTAAATTCGGCCCCTCCGTACCCAAAGGCTCATCGGTGACTGATCCCATCTTCCTTCTCCCGACACGAGTTCCGGATACGTTGACCTGAGCCTGGATGCGCCTTTTCATGTTGGGCCTCTTCTGTGCAAAGTACCGCACCATCCCTCGCGTCAGTGTCTGGCGTCCGGGCTCAGAGCCAGTTTGCCCCCCGAATTCCAACTCCTCCAGGTTAAACTAAGTTAAACTACGGTATATATACTGAAGCTACTGTAAAGATGGTCCCGGGCCACCTGTCAAGTCAAAAATATGCGAGTGGGGAAGGGGAGTTTCCTAGGCTCCCCAACCCTCGCCTGTGAGCAACTGCAGCCCATTGGCCATTCGCGACACTACAGTGACTGCAACCACCCTCCCAGGTAGTACTTATTATAATCTGATATGCATCAATACGTTCAATCCATTCCAGACGAGGGAAGACATCCGCACGGGTGTTGTGCCACCCGTGAAGAGCCCCCTCATACACTACGTACGAATAGATACATACTAATAAAATATAATATACATACATATACTTACATATACAATACATAAATAAATACTTGTAATGGTTGGTTGCCATGTGGTTTCACGAGGCCATGACCCCTCGTATTAGTAGATGGAAAGGTGGATCTGGACAGTAGGGATATGCCTAGCCCCTGGCCAGGGATGTCGGTGTATTTTCTCCAAATGGTGTACAGCTAGAAACCTGCCATCGATGATGATGGGATCTGCCTAATTATCTCCGGCTGATGTGTAACTGGAACCCTGCCTTCACTGCTGAAGATGATGTTGTCACTATCGAAACGTCACCTGATGATATTTATCTGAACCACCGCTAGTGATGATGATGATGATGATGATACTATCGTAACGTTTCCTGACGATATATATATCTGAGACACCGCTAATGATGATGATGATACTATCGGAACGCCTCCTGACTATATATGACTGGGACACCGCTAATGATGATGATGATGATGATACTATTGAAACGCCTCCTGACTATATACAACTGGGACACTGCTAACGATGGTGATGATGATACTATCGAAACGCCTCCTGACTACATACAACTGGGACGCTGCTAATGATGGTGATGATGATGATGCTATTGAAACGTCTCCTGACAATATATAACTGGGACACTGCTAATGATGATGATGTTGGTGATACTATCGAAACGCCTCCTGACGATATAAAGCTGAACCACCGCTAGTGATGACGATGATGATGATGATACTATCGCAACGCCTCCCGACGATATATATCGGAAACACCGCTAATGATGGTGATGATACTATCAGAACGCCTCCTGACTATATGTGACTGGAACACCGCTAATGAAGATGATGATGATGATGATGCTATTGAAACGTCTCCTGACTATATATATAACTGGGACACTGCTAATGATGATGATGATACTATCGGAACGCCTCCTGACTATATATGACTGGAACACCGCTAATGAAGATGATGATGATGATACTATTGAAACGTCTCCCGACTATATACGACTGGAACACCGCTAATGAAGATGATGATGATGATACTATTGAAACGTCTCCTGACTATATATGACTGGAACACCGCTAATGAAGATGATGATGATGATACTATTGAAACATCTCCCGACTATATACGACTGGAACACCGCTAATGAAGATGATGATGATGATACTATTGAAACGTCTCCTGACTATATATGACTGGAACACCGCTAATGAAGA
>JADDOH010008702.1:0-14068 GCA_016648135.1 Agrypnia vestita
TTCTCTTTTTCTCTGTATACGAATGTAGCCAAATGTGGAGGAATAATTGAAACCTGAAAAATGTTTTATCAGAGGCTCCCCCAGAAAGTTATGCATAGAGCTTTAGAAAATTTCTGAACGTTTGTTAGAAATCACAAATATTTGCATACGCCGTGTAAAATGCTAATGTAGAAAAGTGTATTTGTAATTTCGATAGTATAAATAAATAATTTAACTCATAAAAACAAAGGTTTCATTATAAATTCTTTATACGTAAGAAAAAGACTTGTATGCAGAATTTTTGTTTTGATGGCATTCAAACTTCTTCTCTGTATAGGATGGATGCTTCTAGGAACGAATAATTTTCACCTTACTGCTTTGTCATAATGACGTCAGCAAGTGTGATTATTCAGGAACCTAGGCTTTCGAGCGCCGTTCTTAGCATCTTGGAGAAAAAAATTAATATCGTTTAAAAATAATTCCAGATTTGGTGTAAAATAATTGTTTTTGCTCGTAACTTTGCGAAAAAAAATATTTTTAAAAATTATAAACGCCAAAAAATTTAGAAGTAAAAACTCGCCAAATTTTGTTTTTTAAAATATGGCAGTTGTATCCAAGATTTTTCTGATAAAATAAAAGTAGCTTGTTTGTTTAGTGGATTAGTGATTCCCTCCCCTAGTGATCCAGTAGCCGGTGGTTTATAGCCTAGTTTCCGGACTAGCATCACCTATCGTGTATTTCTCAAAGATTTTTGGGATTCAATGCAATATAAAGTTGAATCAGTATTCAATTTGGAGATGGAATATTGAAGTTTTTTATTGAATTACTGCATAATACATAAGTCTAAAAATTTTCGTAATAATAGATATCGTTATTGCTCATAAATAAAAGAAAATTTGTATCCCGGTGGTAACCAAATAGGTACCTATATATGTATACACTCGAACGAGAGTTTTATTCTGTACAGGGTGTCTCTTAGTTAGTAACAAAACCTTCAGGAAAGTCTTCCTCATTAAATTTTGAATAGAAAATATTCTTTACATTTTTGAATGAAATGTCGACAGTTACGGAGATAAACGACATCAAAGTTTGGAAATTTTTTTCAATATTTCTGACATTTCACCCGAAGTGTAAAGAATATTTTCATTCACAATTTAATGAGGAAGACTCTTCTGAAGTTTTTACTACTAACTACGAAACACTCTGTATATCACTGTAAGTGATTCATCTTATTTGTTTTATAATCATATTGTTAATGGAAGATTGTCCAATTTGCATCCACTTTGAAAGGGTATTCCGAACCATATGGGGGTATCCGCTTTGGGTTATTTCACTATGTAGATCTGTTATATCCGGCACGTACACAGAATGCAATTGCTATGCAAATATTGCGAGTAATTGGGACCAGCGGGCCGTCATGCATTCTACGTGGAACCAAATGTACCAAATAACAGAGAAACCCTTCAGGGGACTGCTCTCCCCAGACGCAGCATCACCTCCCACCGCAGAGGAGGTTTAAATCATAATTCATGTCCAATTAGTCTCCTGATCTTTATTTGAGGGGTATAAAAGCAACGACAGCAATATCCAAAAAAAATTGAATACTGAATTTGAGATTTTATTAGAACATACACATTTATAAAATACATGAATTTGGAAGGTATCTATCTAGAATTCAGTACATTCTAAATTCTCGGTAACTGCCTTCAAAACATATTAAAAAAAAATGAATATTGCTGCTTTTGTTTTTATACCCACCCGTCATTTGGGATTTTCCACAATAAAAAAATCTTTTTTCATTCATCCCCGTTTTTTTCATTTAGTTTAGTTCATTGGTTATATGACGTAATAGTTTACAATACTTCTTTTGCGTTACAGAAATACATATATTGAACTTATTAATAACATAGCAGGCCTATCCGCAATTACCTACCTCGCTTTGTACCTACCTATATATTAGGTCCTTACATATGAAATTGGCGTTTTGCCGTACTGGCAAATTTGATCTCAAATATCTTCTCTTTGGTTAGGAATTCCAAATCCAAATTTATACAGCTATTTACTCATGTATTTGTGTTTTGAAAATTATAATTCATTTGTTTTTTCCTCAATTGTTTTTTTCTTTGCGTCACTCAGTTTACAAAATGAAAAACTTGAAATATCGCGTTATTTACGAGTACGAGTTCCACCGTGGCACCAGTGCTGCAGAAACGGCTCGAAGGATTAATGATGTGTATGGCGACGGTACCGCAAAAGAAAACCCAGTGCGTTTTTGGTTCCAACGTTTTCGTTCTGGAAATTTCGACCTGCAGAACAAGCCCCGTGGACGGCCGGAGACCAAAGTTGATAATGAAGAATTTAAGGCTCTTGTGGAAGCGGATCCATCGAAAACCACATCCGAGTTAGCTGCAGGCTGCGGTGTTAGTGATAAAAACACTGTTTTTAACCACAACTTGTTTAAGGGTGAAAAAAGCTTGAAAGGTGGGTACCTCACGAATTGAGTGAAGCAAATCAACAAACGCGCGTTGACTGCTGCGTTGCATTACTCAACCGGCACAATAATGAAGGGATTTTAAATCGAATCATTACCTGTGATGAAAAGTGGATCCTGTACGATAATCGGAAGCGCTCATCGCAATGGCTGAACCCTGCCGAACCAGCCAAACCATGCCCCAAGCGAAAATTGACTCCAAAAAAGTTACTTGTGAGCGTTTGGTGGACTAGTGCTGGTGTCGTTCACTACAGCTTTCTTAAATCTGGCCAGACGATTACGGCAGATGTCTATTGTCAGCAACTGCAAACCATGATGGAAAAGCTAGCTGCTAAACAACCGAGGCTGGTTAATCGCTCTAGGCCACTGCTGCTTCTGATAACGCTAGACCACACACTGCACAACAGACGGCTACCAAATTAGAGGAGCTTCAATTGGAATGTCTAAGACATCCACCGTACTCTCCGGACCTTGCCCCAATAGATTACCATTTTTTTCGAAATTTGGATAACTTCTTGCAAAGGAAAAAATTCAACTCCGATGGGGCAGTCCAAACCGCCTTCAAAGATTTTATCGATTCCCGTCCGAATGGTTTTTTAAGTAAAGGGATCGATGAACTACCTATGAGATGGCAAAAGTGCATAGATAGCAATGGTACATACTTTGATTAAATAAATATATTAAAATAAAAAAAATCGGCTTTATGTTCCTCCCATACTAAACGTCAATTTCATATGTAAGGACCTAATATATTTATTTACTTTTTTTTATAGATTACAAACGTCTTTTTAGGAAAATGCAACAAGGCTTTTTTAGGTTTGTGTTTTCTGGGGTATTATGCTGTGTTATTACGTCCTTTCCGGCCGACGTTTCAGATCCCATTGCAAGGTCTATCATCAGGACTGATGTGTTGTTGTGAGTGTTGGTGTTGTGGTTAAGTATTGGCTGGCAATACCGTGTCGAAAGCTTGGTGTTTCTGTGTTTATGTGTTACGTGGCAATACCGTGTCGGATTCATGTGTTGTCTTGTGTTGTGTGTATGTTTTATCTGTTGTCTGATCACCATCTCTGCGGAATCTGTGACGAGATTGACTTTGAAGCGCCGGATACCAAGATGTTTTTAATTTGAGACCATCATCTCTATTTATATTTATCAGGTGCTTGTAGATTTCTAGTGCTTCCTTGACAAGACGCGTATGGTGACTCTTAGGCTTTTCAAGAATTTTCGGTTCCAATGCAAAATGATGGCCGGTATCCAGAAAATACTCAGCCAGTGCTGATTTTTCTGGATGACCGAGTTTGCATGCCCGTTTGTGCTCGTTGACCCTTTTGGAAATTGTCCGCGCCGTTTGTCTGTTTCTAAGCGATCTCGATCCTTCGCTGATCTCAACAAGTCCTTAAATTTTGAGTTGGTTCCAAAAACTGTCTTGATGTCTCTTTTATTGAGAGCTCTGACAATTCTGTCTGTCACGCTTTGGACAAAAGGTAGAAAGGCGATGCCTTTGCACTCAGGTTTTGTACGTTTTTCGGGGTGATCAGACTTCGCTCTTATGACGCACTGTATCTGTCGCTTCTGGTAACCATTGGCTTCCGGTGCGTCGCTCAGTGTTATCATTTCTTCCTGGAGATATTCGTTTTGAAATATCCTATTGGCCCTCGTGGCCAAAGTGTTGATGAGACCTCTTTTTTGAGCTGGGTGATGGTGAGAATTCGTATGTAGATAACGGTTCGTATGGGTATGCTTCCTATAGACTCTGTGTCCGAAACTTCCATCGGCTTTCTTTTTTATTTCGACATCAAGAAAAGGCAGCACGTTGTCTCTCTCTACCTCCATGGTAAACTTCAGGTTCTTATGTAGCGAATTGAGGTGCTCCAAAAAATTACCTAGTTTATCTCCCCCATGTGGCCAGATTGCAAAAACGTCATCGACGTATCTCCACCAGACCTTCGGAGCAAAGGACGCTGTATCCAGTGCTATTTCTTCGATTTTTTCCATAAAAAAGTTAGCAATTAACCGGAAAAAGTGGAATAACCATCGCTACGCCTTTCACTTGTTGGAAGAGTTCACCTTGGAAAGAGAAGTATCCACTCGTCAGGCAGTGCTCAAAAAGTGCGCAGATGTCTTCATCAAAAATTTCTTCCAACAGACTCATGGCGTCGTCCACAGGCACATTAGTGAAGATTCTGAGAGGCCGTGAAAACCTAAGAACATTCGTAAGGCTTTTTTATTTAATTCTTCCGAGTGAAGATATTTCAATACAGCATTGGCTATTTTAATAGTATTTTAACTAACCAATAAAATTTTAGATACATTACAATACATTTTCTGCTAGAGAGATAAAATCTTATACTTGACGAAAGGGCATAAACATAACGTTACAAAGTAAGTTACTAAGTACGTGATAAATTTTATTTATATATTTTAAGATTTCTGACGTACTCCCGAGTTGATGGGAAAATATTTGAAAAAATATTTTTTGAAGTTATTATTTTTTTGGCGCATTTAGGGTAACATTTATATTGTAACGGAAGTTGCGCAGCATGTAGCGGGAGTGCGAGATCACGAAATGCGCGCGCATCCATTAAACTAACAAAAATTAATTAACTTAAAATTAGTATTTCAGTAATATAAATAACTAGCAGTTCGTACCCGGCGTTGCAAGGGTTAAGGATTAATTTGAAAATAAATTTGTGAGGGGAAACAAAGGTTCCATTCGAACGGTATAGATTTGCATCGAAAATATGACAATGGGAGGGGAACGGGTAAAATAATAGGGGGGAAAATGTCGCCTATGTTACCCGCCGAGTCCTAAAGAAAAGGTTTCCAAATTTTGAGTCTGATCGGTCAAACGGTACAGATTTGCATCGAAAATATATCAGGGGGAGGGAAAGGGGTAAAATAATAGGAGGGAAATGTCGCCTATGTTACCCACCGGGTCCAAGGTAGTACAAGGCACAAGTATGCAAAATTTGAATCGAATCGGACAAACGGTATAGATTTGTATAGAGAACAGACAGCCAGACAGACAGACATTGAATTTTATAGGTATAGATGTATTGTCGACCATCTTGAATCGGGTACCAATCATAAAAATCCTGGATTCAAAAGCTGACGAATTAATGGTTAATGACTTGAAATTTAGAACTGTTTATTAAATTACAATTTTAGGCGTGTAATCGAAATGCCAAAAGGGGCTTCTCGTACAGATTTCCGTATTTTATGTCGATATTTTTTAAGAAAGTTTTTATTTGTCACCATGCCAATTTTTGTACAGATTTCCGTATTTCAGGTAGATATTTTTTAAGAAAGTTTTTTTTGTCACCATGCCAATTTGTAGCAAAACGACCCAATTCTCAGATATTTTTTTTAAAAACAAAAAACACATTAATTCATTTGTCATTCAATGCGGCTAAGTTGTATAGTTTCGAAAATTTTGAATACCGAACCCTTTTAGGCCGAAAGTTACTAAAACAAGTGGTTTAGGTATAGGTAGGATCCGTTTACTTTAGGAAAGCCTCTTGCATTAGTGTGAGTAACAGTCCGTTTAAAAACTCTCGTTTTGAGTAAATGACAGACGCAAAAATAAATATAAATATTATTTTTATAATGTTCTAAGATTTTCACGGCCGTTCAGAATCTTCTGTGTATTGTTTTCTGGGATATTCTGCCGTGTATATGTGACCTCTCTAGCCAACGTTTCGCATCAGCCATCAGCACATCAGCCCTGAAACGTCGGCCGGAGAGGTCACATATACACGGCAGAAAACTATACACAGAAAATATTATTTTAGTTTCTTAACCTAAAATAAGCATAGGTACAAGTAATATAAAAAACTCATTCTGTTTTCAAAATAATTCAAAATAATGTTAAATAATACGAAAACATCGAGTACCTATATGCTTTCTTAAATAATACACCTACTCTAATTTGGATTTTTTTTTATATTTCACTTTATTGAAAATTGAACCTGCTATATCGCATATATCATTGTTTTTAATCATTAATCCAAATATATCATTCTCTACGTAACACTGTTCGTCACCAAGGCTACCAGAATGCTCCAATATTAATGTGATATAATATAACAATGAGGTATAAGAAGCAAAAAATGCATAATTCTCTTTTTAATAATGTCCATCACTAACATTATCAAAACGCTACTCTAGGTAACGTTGTTCTCTCAGCATTAACTGGCGGCCGAAATATATGACAAAAGCACTTTATTTTTGATGGGTTATAGCCAGTTTAAAATAAATTACATAGAAGCAGGTATAATTGTAGTTGAATGATTTAAAAATCTTAAAATTAATTTTAATCAATAAGATTATTGTCATCTGTATAGGACTCCGAATCCTCATCTAAATTTATATTAAATTGATTTAAGTCTGTGGTCACAGTATCGTGATCTTTCAGTCACCGTATTTTCAAATAAAAAATATTAAACAAATAAACGATCGCTCCGCGTGACTGCCAGGGCGATACTGAATTGGAAAAAGGAATAGCTTTAAAAAAGAAATATCACTACACAATTTACGTGTTACAGAGGGCACAGTTGCCGGCAAACTTCTTGAAATTCTTTGGCGTAGTGGGGGAATGCGCAGAAGACAAAATTTGGGTCTCTTTGGTAGAATGGTACGTGCGCAAACTTCCCCCCACTATGCCGTAAAATTTAAAGATGTTTGCCGGCTACTGTATTACTTATACTAATGCAAGTGGCTTACCTAAAGTGAATGGACTCTACTAGGACTTTTTTACACGTTTTTTAGAAAAACTTTTGTTTGCCCCAATTATTTTAAATATTCGAGGTTAGATTTCTGTATGAATTTTAATTGTTTTTTTGTTATGAAACTCAATAGAATAATCGACAATGATCAGTGTAAACTTTTACAACTCAATACTTTGAGTGCCATTAATATATAATTTTGTCATTATTTTAGTTTTTATATATATAACTTCTACCGCGTGTATATGAGTACATACACGACCTTTTTTTTATTTATTTATATATTAAGAATTAGCACATGAGACAAACGAAATGATCTTTTAAGTAAATTTTTTAACCTTCTATAGATGAGTTCCCTTGTTCTTATTTAGATCAAAAATTGACACCTACAGGTCGATTTTTTTGTCATGCCACTTCAAGGATGTGTTGTGTACCAAAACACATCAATCTTTCGTGAGCAATGTCTTTCCGAGAGAAAGAGACAAATTTATATGACCGCTTCACGCAAAATAGTAAATGACAACGCACTTGACGTCAGTTGACGCATGCAACCGGTTATAAACACCGCACGCAGTGTGTTGTTGTTTTAAATATATCGCATTTATAATATTATTTTTTCTTAGTGGTTGTGAAATTTTGTTGTTGGTTATCCATTATATTAATATAGTAAAATATACTGTACATTTTTAACTAAAATAATTTTTTCCATCTAGTAGTTTCAGCTGATGAAAGGCATCGACAGATTCATTTTTACAATTAAGATATGATATTATTTTGTTCACTCACCATAAAATAATTAAGTAAACAAACATATGTAGGTACTATTATATTATTAATTATTATTATATTATAAATTGCTCCACTTTGTGGGCTTTATACGCCTGTATTGACGTGTGTACGTCATAATTATTTTTCACAATAATATTGCAAAGTCAACGATTACCTTTAATTAATATACTTACATTATTTTTAAATCGGTTAATTAATTTTCTTAACATTTATGTTTTAAAACTATTTTCTTGTTTTTTAAATTAATATATTTTTTGCTAGGTTACAGGGCAAACCGATATGGAAATGAATGTAGGTACTTATACTAATTTATACATTGTTTTCTATGGGCACTATTTTTAACATTTATCATGTATTAATATTTTTTTAAGGACGGAAAAGAAGTCTTTGGTCTAGAAGAATACAACCTTTAGAAGTAAAAATATAGCATTATTAGTAGCAGCATAACCTAAGTTCATGCCTGATGGACCCTACTGATATATCTGTGGGTGAAAGGTACAGTAACCGGCAAACATCTTGAAATTTTACGGCCTAGTGGGGGGAAGTTTGCGCATGTACTATTCCACCAACCAGACCCAAATTTTGTCTTCTGCGTATTCCCCCACTACGCCAAAAAATTTCAAGAAGTTTTCGGGCTACTGTACAACCGAATAAGTAAAAAAATGCAGGTTTTCAGGAGAACCAAAACAAAATTTGTTTTTTTTTTACGAAATTTTATTATTTTTTTGTTAACGAAATATCTCTTAAAGCCCTTGCTATTTTTATATAATTTTTGTACCAGTAGTTTTTCTTTTTTGCACAAGAACGTTGAAGTAAGTTGACTAATGTCGTTGTTTCTTGCCAAATCATCAATTTATCATGTGATTTGTCCTTTTTTAAAATAGTCGTATTTTATTTTATTTTCTGACTCATCAAATTTTTCCTTGCTAGATATGTATTTAAAGAACAACTCTGCATACTTAATTCAAAACTAAATTTTATTGACTGATTCGGTTGTTTTTTTCGTCCACAAATATAATAAATATGTCACAATACATTAGATCAAATATTCGTACACTGAAAATAACAAAAATACGCCGATGGGTACAAAAGTTCGATGATAACCGATCATTACTTATTCTGAACACCACGTAATTGATACGATGAGCATTCGTCAATAATGTGATTCGTTGTATGTCACACGGTACTGAAAATTTTGCTATTAGTAGGCATTGACGTATTATTTATAACATTGTTAGTAGGTATATAAATCTAATGTGGTATGCAATGTTTTGTTAATTGTTTGATTTATAATTTTTTTTTTATTTTCTAGTACAAGTGAAACAGAAAAAACACCGTTACCTTTATTTATTATTTTATCAATTTCACAGGCGGACAGGGGCCGGCTATTTTACGGTCGCGCGGTATCGTGAAGGCTCGACGGCGAACAGATATGTCTTTAGTGTTACAGAAAATAAAATAATAAATAAAAGTGCAGGATGAAAGTAGTAAAAACAGCATTAAAGCAGTAAATTTATGGTAGAAATAATAAATTCTTGTTAAAGCAATAAATGTATAATAATATTATTAAAAGAAAAAGACAAAAATTTTATATTGAGGGAACTATTAAGTGCTTAATAATTTTACTGCATTATTATATCCAGTCAGAAGGCAGTTAAATATTAATTGATTGGTAATAATTATTTTAAAAAACAGCAATATTGGGATGTCAGATCTTTATCTCAATCTTGACAGGTATGTATTACATTGTATTGCCGCTAATTTCGATGTTTTAAGTTTGACATGTTTGAAATTAATGAATTCCATCAATAATAAAGTTCTAAAACGTAAACAAACGTTAAGTTATTCACAATTACGAATAACGAGCTTTCTAATAATTGATTGAATTCATTAATCTGCCAAACATAAAACGTCAAGAAAAATGACGTCACAATGATATACAATAAATATCAAGATACAGTAACAGTACAGTAGCAATATTGCTTAGTTCAGAATACGGACGATTATTAGCAACGGTTTTTTTATACCATTCGCAAAGCAATATTGAATTTTTTCAGAGTGTACACCGAAATTCAAAAATAACATTTTATTGCAATTATCATCATCATCAGAACTTTGTCTGCACAACCCCTGGTGGGTCTTTGCCTCCTCAAGAATCTTCCTTCACTCATCTCAGTCTTGTGTCAGCTCTCTCCTGTTCTGAATCTTCAAGACAGATATATCTTTGAGGACATTGTCGCTCCATCTTAATTTTGGTCTTTCAAAGCTTCTTCGCCTTATTGGTCTTGAGTTCAGAAGGGACTTGAGTGATCGTTCTTCAGTCATTCTCTCCACACGACCCAGCCACCGAGTCTTCTCAGTTTTATTAATTTTGCGTCGTTTAGCTGCTTAAACAAAGTATAAATCTCATTGTTGTAAGTCCATTGTCTAGAACCGGTAACATTGCAATTAACAATGTGATTATTAATACAAAATAAAAAAGTAAAGTTAGTCTCCGTACGTGACTTTGTACCATTGTAAATTGCGTGTACCTGTTGCATGTTGACTTAAATGAAATTGATGACTCGAAGAAGTATTCGATGACAGTGACCAATTATTTTACCAACATGTGTGACATTTATGGGCACGCCGTGCCTGTTTTTGTGCTGAATTGAATAAAATAAAATAAACCAAAATGATGGATTCCAAATAACTTTTTGTTTTAGAAAAAAATAGAGTAACATACACGGAATATGTATTATGCCAATATTTTTACATTTTTCAGATTAAGATAAACGTTGGTGCTATGAGAATATGACCAAAATGGTGGTCTCCTGGATTGAGGCTCGAACCCACGAGCCGCTAGATGGCTAGATAACTAGGTGAGTGTCTTATCCACTATACCAAGAAGCATATCAAAGTACCTACATTAGTCCCTCACGAATCATGTTGTCAATCACACACATTACTCTGTCACTGGATATCTATCAGGTTGGTGGGGTGACCATACTTTGGATACATGCTTGACCAGAGATTTTTATCCAAGTTTTTAAAGTATACCTACTTTGACGAATTAGTTAAGAATGATTAGAAGTTTCTATAAAAATGCATTAGCGAATATAAAAAAAATTGGAAGTTAGTGTTTCCAAATATTTGAGATTCTCTGCGGAGAAACGGCGTAATGTTAGGGATAAACAAATATATTATATAAATAAATAAAAATAATATAAATATATAAGTATAGTATAGAGCAGTTTCTTCATGGGGGCTAGAAAGTTTTAAGAAATTTCAGAGGAGGGCCGGGAGTATAGCCAAAATGCATTTTGTTTTAATATCTATATTTTAATTATAAAACTTTACACACAAACGCTAATATAAGTTACAGATTACAATTATTTAACTTTTATTCGAAGGCCCTGCTATGGTAGGTATGTGAGACATATGAAATTGTTTTTGATTAGCCAAAATGTCTTTAAATGCAGGTTTGAGCTGCGACCAAGTAACCTTTAGCAGTGAGAAAAGGTGCTCATCAGTTAATCGATTTCTGACTGAGTTATTCCGCAATTTCATGGTCGAAAAGGTCGTTTAATTAATAGTATATAATAGGTATACTTATAATTTCGAAAGATTGTCGGCGGGCCGGAGCCGGCCCGCGGGCCGTACTTTGCCCATCACTGGTATAGAGTATCTAGAAGCTAACAGAAAATGGGATATACCTTTTTTATTTTTTTCTCTATTCCACGCTTCAACAGGCCAAGAGGCCCAATTACAGAAGCGAAACACATCACGTAAAACCCAGGCTCGAGTAAATCACATAGATTAATTGTGACCGCACAGGAAATCGAACCCGCAACCCTCGGTGAGAGAAATCAGTGTCATGCCCACTGGGCTACGAGAGCAGCCTTTCTATCACACACTACGGTTTTAGTACATTCGATCATACGAAGATGTCAAGTCCTAGTGAGATTTATATTGATGCGGAGCCCCTACATCTACTTATCGAAGTGTTAGCGTGTAAACAGCGCAAAAACTTTCGTGTTTTATCGATTTTTGGCCTAAAACGGTTCCACATTCAAAATTTTCGAACCTATACAACTTTGACAGCCTCGTTGAATATCGAATGAATGCATAGAGTATATAGGTACAAATTATACAGATTGTATATACTCTAAGAATGAATGAATGTGTTTTTTGTTTTGAAAACGAATATCTGACAATTTTGTCGTTTTTGCAAAAACATCGACAATTACATCATATCCTAATACACACCTAAAACCGTAATTCAGTAAAGAGTTATAATTTTCAATTTAATAACCGATCATTCGTCAGCTTGTAAATTGAGCATCTTTATGATTGGTACTCGATTCAAGATGATTGACATATATTATTACGCGAAGAGTTAATATATAGAATCAATGCAATGATGAAATACTATCAAACATAATAATTTCGATGTCTCTACGTCCATTCGTCCTCGCAACTTCATGTATCGTCCGTAATTTCGTTCAAATCTTCAATCAAATATCGTTCGCTAAAAAACGTAATTAAACGTATACTAGAGCTTAGCAAAGACGCGAACCAACGTTAATTTTTGACGGGTTGCGGCTAGTAATTAAATATTATTTGACTTGATATTTATTAATGACGACTCATAACAATCACAGTTATCAATGACCGATATCTCGCAACACCAATCACACTCACACCAGCACGTCAAGAGTAGCCATTTATATTAACACACACATCTGTGCGGAACGTCTGCCCTGAACTTAGGCCAAACAGCTAAACTTGCGAGTATATTGCAAAATATCAAGTCTAAAAACTGATTTTGCCAAAAAGCGTATTACCGTCCGTAATAATTTAGGTAGTTTTGATATCTTACAACACATGTCGCATTATCTTCACTTTTATGGATAATTTATGGCGCGTGCCACGCGTAATAATATTTAAATGTTTTCAATGTATCTATCTACTTAGGTACGTTCAACAGTAATGAAGATTGTCAAGCATTGTCATTTAAGTAAATTTGTATAAAAATCGTTTATAATCTGAAACGTGCATGGCATGGGTCAGTTATTAAAACTGACCTATATAACACCAATTTCAAGTGAATAATTTTTTTACAATTTTTATTAATCAATTAGAAAAGACATACAGAAAAAATCAAATTAACGAAAAAATATTTTAAATGCCGCCGGGACAAATATTTTTTCATTAATTTGATTTTTTTCTGTATGTCTTTTCTAATTGATTAATAAAAATTGTTTAATAATTCATAGAACTTTGTTCTGAAATTGCAACTTCACAATAAGAATGTGTTTCCTTTAATATATAATTTTTTTACAGTTTAATGGATGCGCACGCATTTCATGGTCTCGCATTCCCGCTACATGCTGCGCGCGCTACGCGGGCGCAACTTCCGTTACAATAAAAAGTTTACCCTCGAGAAGACCTCAAAAATAAGTGATCGAACACGATTACGTAGCTCATTTAGTTCTTAAAATGCTTCGCACGAAACTGTGTGCACTCCGAGAGGCTGGTGGCCCGTCGGCTCCGACTTCATGCCGGAATCCACCGATTGCGTTTGTTTGATAAAACGACAAAAGACAATACACGCGACGAGACGTGTGGACCAAGTGCCTGGACCCGTCCGGGAATCGAACTGCGGACACTTTGTATGCCGTCCCGGTGCGCTATCGGTCCATCAGGACGCGGGGTTGAAAGGAAGACGAATGCTGTGTTTGTTCAAAAGTCTTCATATATTTTTGGGTATTTTTTCCGCTGAAACGTACGTGGAATAATTATGAAATGATTCTTTTAATTATGTGTACCTACATATTTTATGTTAACATTTAAACAGTGAGTTTGATTTGATGGTTGAATAAAACACAAAATATATGTACAAATATCTACAAAAACGCTTTTTTGATTTAGGTATGTAGATTTATTTATTCAGGATATATGTTTTTATCCGCAGTACAAATATTTTTTCCCAAAGAGAAAGAAATGAAATGATCTAAACCGTTGTATAAACTTTTCAGACCATTTAAATGAGGAAATACTAAATAATGATATATTAATATTAAAATAATTAAAACACTTGATT
>JADDOH010008703.1:0-17397 GCA_016648135.1 Agrypnia vestita
TTTGCTAAACTGCAAATAGAGTATATATATTATTAAACATATTTTTCATTTATTTAAGGAACGAGTCCCGTAATATTTAATACCATTGTTCGGAAATCGACTAGCGAGAAGACGTCAAAGCTTCGTTTGATATTCTCGTAAAACAGTCGATTACTTCCCGAATAAAAATGGAATAATATAAATAAGTGAATTAATAATTCAAAGAGAAACATATAACTATCAAATATTGACGACTTGTTAAGTCGCTGGGATAGTGAAATTGGTAACACGCTGTGCGCGAAACACAGAGGTCCGTGGTTCGAATCCAGGTTTCCAAAGCCCAAGGAGGCAACCAAGCCAGAAAACCAACCACCATCACAGGGCACACCAACCCAACCAGTAACCCATCCAAACCACAAACAGGCAAACCAACCAGGCCAAGGCATTTAATTTTTTTAGTTTTATTAATTGTTGATATTTGTGTATTCCTCTTTATTTCATTTACATTTTATTTCGTATTAAAATAATTACGGGAACTCGTTCCTAAAAATAATTGAAAAAATATATGTTTTTTTAATAATATATTAGATATATTTTATAATTATTTACATATTGATGCACCTACAGACAAATGTCAACGTGATGTTTTGTGGGTCTGAGATGTAAAAGTAAGAACAAATGATAAATAAATTTATCATTTAAATTAAACATAGCTTGTTGAATTTATAAAAATGTCTCGCGATGAATCTTCCAACAGTGGAAGTTTATCGCCATCTCCTACGCCTGCTAAGAGAAACAGAAGTGACGAGACTGTCACTGATCAACTGATTAACGGATCAACTGCTCACGATACATTTCGGAATTGATTGACAAAGTGGCAAATGAAAATAATAGTCAGTGTCCAAATCAGAAAATAACATAATTGCAAGCGAGATTGACTATTATTTGAAGAGAGTTCGAGTCGATCGTAGTCGTGACCATTATATTTGGTGGTCAGCTAATTCAAAACAGTATCCAAATTTGAAAAAGTTTGCCAGAATTTAGTTTTCGGCTCCTTGTATCAGCGCATTTACGAGCGGAAGACTATTTTCTGAAGCCGATCATGTTTACAAAAACAAACACACTGACTTTTTACAGCTAGGCTAGGAAATGAAGGCTAGACAATGGCCGACTTGGTTTGAACCTGACATATAAATATTTGAAAATATTAAAAATTCCAAAGCAACATATAGGCAAGGGCCGTAAATTTTCTGAATTTTTTGTGATTTTTCTTTTTACGAAAAAACCATGAAAACATGCGTAAATTAAAAAAAAAACACACACATTGATATTATTTTATCGTAAGTGTCGAAATGCAATGATTTTTTTATCATTTAAGTAAAAAAAATAATCTTTTTTTGAATTTCCATAATGTTGCCAGCGCAACATTTTCTGAAAAATAATAATAATTTTTTATTTGTTTATTAGAGACAACACTACTATTAATAATAATAATCTTCTTCTGTGTGATATATTTTGTTGCACGGCACGGCACACGACGGGACATCGCACTCATAACACATAAATATGATACACTTTCACACACACACATATTTCAAATAAACGCAACAAAATTGCGTGTATTTTTGTTAATAAATCACTATTAGTATTCAATTGAATCATAAACCAACAAAAACTGACAAATATCGCAAAACATATCGTATATATTTGTATATACGTGTACAAATAAATCGAAAATCGAAAAAAATAAATCGTATTTCCCGCGCACATTGCGCGTGACCTTGACGATGGAATATTTGAATTTCGATTGCACAACACGCGATCGTGGCGCCATCTATGACAATTCTATACGATTTTGACGGCAGAAAAACTTATGTTTAGATTGTTGATTTAAAATATAATCCGTGATGTTTTTGAATTGAAAATGGAACGACAGGTCACAACAGGATTTCTCTATTGGGAAAAAATTACGTTTTTCAAATTCGATACGCGGCCGTCGATAAATAATTTATTTTGTGCCTGTCGGATATATCCGGCGCGGCCCCTGGGGACAGTCGCGCTCCGTCGGATATATGCGACGCGGCCCCAGGCTCAGGATTTAAGGGCTATGTTCTTTCGGAATGCTATTTGTAAAACCAATTCCTTGCATAAGTAACTTTCGTTTTCTGACGTTTGCATTATGTTTATGACGCATTTGAGAAATAATTTATATAGAATCGCGGGACAACAACCTGCCGGTGTTTACTGATCGGCGCCGACGTCTGAAAGGATATTTTTGTTCACTTTTTATGGGCTCTGTTATTGAATTATTTAAAAGTTTTGGGCATAAGGTATATTTTTTTGAATATTTTTGTATTAATGACAATGAAATTACATTAATACTAATGTAAAATTTAATCAAAAAATCCAATCCATTTACGTTTTTTTGGATGCTGCAATATAGGAGACGGAATGTGAATTTTTATCTTTTTATAAAAATTTGTATTTAACAACCTACCTAAAAATAATAATATATTTTCCCCAAACTTTCTGTCTGAACTTTTTTTCTTCAATTTATTAAAAAAATAAATGGTCTTTACGTGGAAATATTTCGAGAAAAAATGAACCAATAATAACTATTGCTAGAAAGTTTAAATAGTGCTTCGGGATTATATTTGATTTGTGATAATAATAAAGTATTTTGTTGACTTTTTTAAACAATTGCTTTAAGAGTGGATAATAAAATTGTTTGAATGCATGGTTAGCTATAATTTTGGCAATAAGATTCGAAAACTTTACACTAAATTGACTTTCCAGACTGCAAAAACGTGAATCATGTACCATGGCGCCTTAACAATAAGTGAGATTTTAAAACTCTCAATTCACTTGGCTGAATATTATTTTAAGAGTCATTTAAATGTACTTACGAGTATTTCGAGTTGTTTAATTTTTTTATCTCGAGCTCGAAGCTGCACCGCCTTGTCTTCTTCACAATCACTGAGCATCTTTGATATTTCTGCCATGGTGTAACTTTGTAGCGTCTGCTCGGGGACTAGTTTGTCGGCAAGCAGGGAGACAACCGCGGGAAATCTTGAATATGATATAATTACACAATATACTGTTTATGATGAATTAATAATAAATTCTTGATAAACTAGAGACTAGAAGAATAGTGATGGACTTTCTCTTTTTTCACAAATTTTCACAAATCAACAAATTATGAAATAAAACAATGAACTTTGTTTCTTTCCACTTATATTAAAAAATAATAAGTCGAAAAATCCTAATAAATTACACTGTAGTGGGGTTTGTAAACTAGAATGTGGGGATTGTGAGATGACATATATAGGTCGTAATTCACCTGATGAAGAAAACGGACGTTTCCGAAACATGTAGTGAAACAAGTGCTCAAATATAAGTGGAAAAAACAAAGTTCATTGTTTTATTTCATAATTACAAAGTACATTGTTTTATTTCATAATTTGTTCATAATGGATTTCCACAAAGTGAACGCCGAAATATTCAATTAATTGTACTATCGACTGTCCTCAACTACTAGAACGTATCTGCTTGCGTGTTCCGTCTCGCGTAACTAGAAGTCATGCAGGTTTTACCGCGGAAACGGCAGCTACAGATGCCGGCAAACATGTTGAACATTTTTCGGCGAAGTGGGGGAGAGTTTGCGCATGTACCTTTCCACCAACGAGACCCAAAATTTGTCTTCTGCGCATTCCCCCACCACGCCGAAAAATGTCCAAGAAGTTTGCCGGCAACTGTACCAACTACGTAATTCCCCACTGCTAAGGCTTCTTAGACTAGCAAACAGATACGAGCAACTTGATGTCTTTGCCACCAACTTTATAATATTCAAACATATTTTAAAAGGTGTATTGAAAGATTACTTTTTGTCAAATTGAACTTAAATAATTGATTTGTATTTGTATTTGTTTTTATAACTAACTGTTGTGTAACATTTTTATTATATTACGACTTTCTAAGCTTGTGCCATTGCTTTTCACTCTATATTATTACTTTTCTTTTTTAATTTCTGTTTTAATCATTTTATTTGACATTTTTATTTTATTTAAAGTATAATAGAAACCTAAAATTTTTTATTTATTATTATAAATAACATTTTTTACATGAATCAATGTGGAAATATAATCTATATGATAATTGCCCCAAAAATGCCGGTAGTATTGCGTGTGTTTCCCTTGCCAGCACAAAAAAAACAAATGGCGAAATCGTATAAGGTAGCGAGAAGTATGGATTGTTTTAAAATAATGCAGATAAAATTTCAATCGATCATCTTCAGGTCGATACACCCCTGGAGTGTGAACCACCGTACCCTTTACTCTAAGACCGTACCTGTAGCCCAGGCAATGAAGGCCAAAAATGAGCTCATGTCGGAACAAATTAGAGACAAGCTGAATTTTTGCCAGTTGTTAGAACCTAATTAGAGGAGTATTTCCTCAAAAGTCCCCGCCCCTCCCCCTTGTGCTCTCTTCCCCACCCCCCCTTAAACATAAAATTCCATGTTTTTGAGTTTTTGCTCATATCTCCGTCATTATTTAAAATATACATATATTTTTTTTACCATTTTATTTCTTAATATCTATTCTTTAAAAAAGCTTATTTAACATTTTTCTGAAAACATAATACTTTCATGAGAATTCACTAAAATACTTAAAATTTCAAGTTTTTTAGTTATGGTCCATATACTCTTATTATTTAAGAAAAATAAATATTTTTTTTACCTTTTTATTCCTTAACATCTATTCTTTAAAAAAGCTTATTTAACATTTTCCTGTAAACATAATATTTTCATGACAATTCACTAAAATACTTAAAATTGATATTACCAAAAAATTTCAAGCTTTTTAGTTATGGCCCATATTCTGTTATTATTTAAGCAAAAAATTCATATTTTTTTACCTTTTTATTCCTAAACATCTTTATTTTAAATGGTTTTCATGAGAATTCATTAGTTAAAATTTAGTTAAAATAGTTAAAATTTTCATTAACAAAAATTCTGGTTTTTGAATTACCGTTCATTTTTCGTTATCCCTTATTCAAATCTCTAAAACGAGGTCAAGTTTTAATCCTTATAATATCAGCCAAATAAAACAAACTTGACATTTTTTCTAGACTTAATATTTTATTCGTAATTCCATGAATTATTTGGTTTTTTAATTTTTATGTTTAGAAAAACGTAATCTTAACTCATTAGTTATGCATTATTCGATAAAAGTAGATCGAAACAATTTTTAAGCATTTCAGCAGTATTCATATAACCAGTATTCGAGGGTGAGTATTCAGAATCCACGTAGATTACGTGAACAATAATAAGTGCGCAGCTAAGTCTCCCCTCCCCTCCCTACACCTCTACACCTCTAATCACTGTATAATAGCTGTAAGACCTAGATCCCTTTTTTCGCCCCTACACATTGGATTAACACTTACACTTCGTCTTTTGTATGGGTCCAGACATTTAATCAACATGCTTTCTTCAATGGGTGTCTGTGCGTCCTATTATGACGCATCAACATATTATAATAATGCATTGATAAGTACAGGACCGCCAAAAATAAATGAAGGTGCCCTTCTCCAACACGTTTTTGAAAACGTTGATGTCAACATTCGAACATTGAATGGCCTAAGCACTTTTCACACTGTGGGTGGAATGCAATGTATTGCACCAGCTACCAAAGTAGAAAGTGAAGGGAAGATTAAAAAGCAATACTCTGGATCATTTAAAGCCCATTTACAACTCCTCCGTAAGTTGAATCGTTTGGCCAGCTCACATTATGAATTAAAAATTCCCGTCTAGTGAAAATTCTGCATCATGAAAATCAACACAATTTTGTAAATCATTTTCAAATATCTTCATCAATGAAGATTTTATTCGTTTACGGAGTGACACATCATCAAATATAGATGGCGACCTAACAGCTAACTCGGATGATAGCTTTTAGTTTCATAGAACTATAGCAAATGCATAAAATTCTGTTGAAAAGCTGTAGAGGATTGACTATAACTTCTTTAGAACCTTCACCATCCTTGGCTTGGCCTGAGTTTTCACTTTGTTTTTTCTGTGTAACTGCAACTCAAAGAAGTTTCTTTCCGCGCATTTTATAACACAACAAGACGACAAAGATAGATGTTCTCCCGATTCCTTTGTAAATGCATTTTGTTCTTGAAACCATGAAGTAAACTTTTGTATATCTAACTACTCTCGCTTCTTCCTCGAATCCCTAACTTCTACATGTTGTTCATTGAATGTAATGGAACTTCCCAAAAAGTCTTCCAAGGCTTTTATCCATTTAGAAAGTGTACTTTCTGTGATGCCTCTACCATGCGTCAAACCTCCGACAGATTCCATTGGGCGCATAAGGCATTGCTAAGTACTCATATTGACCAAAATTTTCCATTACGTCCCACTGTAAATAATCATTTTATTGTAAACAGCTCTAGCTCTCTTTTTGTCAGTTGTAATTGATTTCCATAATTTTTTGTGTGTTTTTTGTGCGAAATCAACCCATTTTTTAAATGGGTTGATTTCGCATAAGGTAAGTTTCTGTAAGTATATTCTGACCATACACTATAGCCCCACAAACTTTCAAGTCCACTTTCTTCCATGATATATCCTACAGAGCCCATAAACGAAATAGGGAGATAAAAACCCCCTAGCCTTACAATTATCTAAGCGATTTCGCTATCAATTTCTGCAGAAGCTACAATCTCGGACGCTTTCAAAAACAAGTGAATCAGAAAGCCAAATGTAGTTTAAAGGGAATGAAGTTGTTATTATGGAATTGGAAATATTCATGGCAGCTTTCATTTCGCTGTAATCTTTGACATTAATATTCTTCAATCCCCTAATTACATTTTTCTTTGTGTACGCTCGTATCCTTATATTCTCAGGGGCTTTAAATGATTCAGAGTATTGCTTTTTAATCTTCACGCAGTTTCTACTTTGGTAGCTGGTGCAATACATTGCATTCCACCTATAGTGCGAAAAGTGTTTAGGCCATTCAATGTTCGAATCAGCGTTGTCAAAAACATGTTGGAGAAAGGCATCTTCATTTATTTTTGGCGATCCTGTACTTATCAATGCATTATTATAATATGTTGATGCATCATAATAGGACGCACAGACACCCATTAAAGAAAGCATGTTGATTAAATGTCTGGACCCATACAAAAAACGGAGTGTAAGTGTTAATCCAACGTGTATGGGCGAAAAAAAGGATCTAGGTCTTACAGCTATTATACAGTAATTAGAGGTGTAGAGGTATAGGGAGGGGAGGGGAGACTTAGCTGCGCACTTATTATTGTTCACGTTCGAATACTAGTTATACTGCTGAAATGCTTAATAATTGTTTAGATCTACTTTTACGTTTTTCTAGACATAAAAATTAAAAAACCAAATAATTCAGGTAATTACGATTAAAATAGTAAGTCTAGAAAAAAGGTCAAGCTTGTTTTATTTGGCTGATATTCTAAGGATTAAAATTATTTTAACTAATGAATTCTCATGAAAATAATTTAAAATTAAGATGTTAAGGAATAAAAAGGTAAAAAATATTAATTTTTTACTTAAATAATAACAGAATATGGGCCATAACTAAAAAGCTTGAAATTTATTGTTAATGACAATTTGAAGTATTTTAGTGAATTGTCACGAAAATATTATGTTACAGAAAAATGTTAAAGCTTTTTTAAAGAATAGATGTTAAGGAATAAAAAGGTAGAAATAATATTTATTTTGCTTAAATAATAAGAAAATATGGGCCATAACTAAATTATTTTAGTAAAAATTTCAAGTATTTTAGTGAATTCTCATGAAAGTATTATGTTTACAGAAAAATGTTAAATAAGCTTTTTTAAATAATATATATTAAGAAATAAAATGGTAAAAAAATATATGTATATTTTAAATAATGACGGAGATATGAGCAAAAACTAAAAAACTTGGAATTTTATGTTCAATGGGGGGTGGCGAAGAGAGCACAAGGGGGAGGGGCGGGGACTTTTGAGGAAATACTCCTCTAATTAGGTTCTACAACTGGCAAAAATTCAGCTTGTCTCTAATTTGTTCCGACAAAAAACCTTCATTGCCTGGGCTACTGTGCTTCTGAGCGAGCTGTTGATTCCTGAGTTGTAATCGATGAATTGTCAAGATCATCAGGTAATGTGTTTATTTCCAGGATCAGGAAACGGCTAAAATACGAGTACATATATGACATGTTAATAAATTATAGTATTGAAAAATTATTTTGATGAATATGTTTTTCATAATTATCAAATCAAGCAAATAACTTGTCGTATCTTTGGGCCCCCGACCCTACTAGGATAAGGGGATGAAGATGAAATGAAAAAATTATTTTAACTGCAACAATTGCACTAACATAATTTTACATATATTAAATGCTGGAACCTGGATTCTAACCACGGACCTTTGTCTTACGCGGACAATGTGATACCAATTTCACTATCCCAGCTACTTAATAAGTCGTCAATATATGATAGTTATATGTTTCTCTTTGAATTATTAATTCACTTATTTATATTATTCCATTTTTATTAGGAGAGTCAGAATCAGATACAAACACAGACCCAGGCACTATTGGGTCTTTACTAAATTTGATGTAATTTAATAACAAAGGCGGGCATTTACAGACAACGAGCGTACAGTTGGGAAGACGACCAGTTAACAAACCTTTGATTCTGGTTGGTTAGGATCCCGACAGCCAATCCGGCAACGAAGCCAACAAAGATGCAGAGAAGAGCGACTGCGGCTAACAGCAGCCAGGGAAATCGTCCAGGTGGCTGTAACAATAGCAACATTTGAGGCTGGAAGCTATTACTTGGCGGTCCAGGCCGTGAACCTTCTTATCTATACACAATGTTTCCACGACTAAAACACATTTTGATGACGCTTTCAAAAATCTACAAGGGCCAGATAAAGAAATAAACTTAATTGGGAAAAGGCAGAGCCGACAAAGAAAATTGCGGGGCTTCTTATTTATATTTATTTATAGGTACACTTATGAAAAAACTCACCCATAAAAACCAAGTTTTTATTATACTCCCTTTCTTTGTTTATAACAACAATTAAAGACGAATTAAAACATATAACGTAACACTAAACTTACAGTAATTTCATATATTTCTAAAATGTCAAATGTTTTGAGCTTTGATAAGACACTTAGACACATGCTTTGAAGATTAAATTCTAAAAACATTTGACAGTTAGTTTAAATTCTCGAAATTCGTAGTGAAGTACCTATTATATATATATATAGTATACCGACGGAGTAATTCAAATTTAGAAAATATTCCGCGACGTCATCGGGCCGCCGTTGCTAGTAATCAAACTTTTGTAATGATTCCAATTTGAAAAAACTATTAAAAATTTGAAAAATCCAAAATTATAACAAAAAATTGTATCTTGTATTTGTTGCTATCTTATTCATAAACTCTGTAAATATTCTTAACATTAATTATGTTGATGCAAGCTGTTATAAAAGTTATTGAGCTAATAAACGCCGATTTATCGGCACTGAAACTGAAAAAACTGAACTGAATTATTATTATTTTTTAACGAAAATTTGACAGATCTTATTGATCGTCGCCACGAGTCTGCTTGCAAAGTTTCAGCTCGATTGGATCACGGGAAAAGGGTCAAAAATCGATCCAAAGTTTTATCGACGGCAAGCCGGCAAGCAAGCAAGCAGACGCCACGAGGTAATATAAAGGGAGTAAAAAGAGAGTAAAATTTAAAAATTTTGAGTTAATAATGCAGAAATATTGAAAACTTTATTAATTAACTATTTCGAGGCAATGCTATTTTTAGTAAATATTATAGTCTACTCGTTTGTATTAGCAACAGAAGATACAAAGTCTATCTATCTGATCTCAAGTCACACCAGAAATGTATTTATAATTTGTTAATTCGTCCTACTCGACGTGAAAATCCTCTGATTTTTTATTTATTACTATCCGTTTTACTGCTGACCATTTTTTCACATACTGTACAAATTTGCGTAGTTTTTTTGAATTTAAGTTTAATTCACAAAAATTTCAATATTTTTATCAAATATAGAGGGATTTTCGTAATTATTTAATTTACATATAGGGGACAAGGAAATACGTATAGGAAAAAATGCTTATAATTTTTAAAACAAATGACTTAGATTTTCTTAAATATTTTTCTGATAACTGACTTGGCCTATCACCCGATTTCGGCTTGACGTCGAGATACGGGACACCATGTATATGTCTATTCATTGTCGAATTTTTATGTTTTTTTTTATTTTAAGTATTTAATAGCTTCCTTTTCTTCTTTTTTCTTTATAATTTTAATTATTTCTCTTTTTCTTCCCTTTTCTCCTTTTTATATGTTCTCTAAATATATTAATATCCCCGGAAAGGGACCAAATAGGCAGCCGAAGATGGTGCTTGCCACATTTCGCGATCTTTAATCCGCGAAAACCCGGCAAAATAAGAATTGTTTTCGACGCCGCTAGTAAATGCAAAGGCGTAGCGTTGAATAATGCTTTATTATCGGGACCTGATCTTCTGTCATCGTTGCTAGGCAACATTTTTCGAGGGCCGAATAGCGCAGACGGCCGATATCCGAGATATGTTTTTGAGAATTAAAATTGTGAAACCAGATCAAGAATCGCAATTATTTGTATGGAATGAGCCGGGAAAAGAGTCACAGATCTACAAGATGACTTCAATGGTCTTCGGCGCTACTTGCTCACCTTCAAGCGCGCAATATGTGCGCGATAAGATCGCCGGCAGTCATAAAAAATAAATTTTATATGGACGACACGCTGAATGCCGTGGACACCAAAGAAGAGGCCGTGATGAAGGCACGACAGGTGACCGAGATACTTCGCAGAGGGAAAATGGAATTAGCCAACTGGGCTTCAAATGACTCCGATGTACTGGACCATATAGCTCCACATTTACGAGCAGTTGAGCCAGTTCAAATTATTGGAGCGGACATCATAACAGAGCGAGTCCTGGGAGTATCATGGGACCCGGCGGCAGATAAATTCATGTTTAAATTTATAGATCTGTCGGAATTAAAAGTAGAGAATAGACCGACAAAGCGCCAAGTGTTGGGTGCGGTCATGAGGATTTTTGACCCCGTGGGTTTTTTGGCATGTGTGACGACAAGGTCAAAGATTCTTTTACAAGCCGTCTGGCGTTTTAAAGTGGATTGGGATCAACCTATTCAAGTGGAACATGCAAACAAATGGCGTATATGGCAAACTTTATTGCGAAAAAGTGACTGCGCAATTCCAAGACAGTGCATTTCAAGTCGTCACTGCCAAGTGACATTGCATATATTCTGCGATGCATCAGAGCTAGCTTGCTGTGCGGTAGCATATTTTGTGGAAAAGATAGACGGTGATAAAAAAAGTGAATTTCATCGCGGCAAAAACGAAAGTAGCTCCGTTAAAACCGCTATCAGTGCCGCGGCTGGTATAAATTTGAGTCATCGTCAGATTCCGAAAATTCCTCATTTTCCGATTTACTTATCAATATATCCTCGTCGCTTTCGTAACCTGCCATTTTGGGCAAGAACTAAAATAAAATAAATAGATAAAAAAAATACGTAATATGTAAAATACGTAAAAAAAAATACGTAAAAAGGACTCACGCCTCGTGATCCAAAGGTCTCGGGTTCGATCCTCACTCGAGACTAGCAAGTTAGTCCTATTTTCATAGCACAAGCATTTAGCTTAGTTTGAAAATAGTAAGAATATTGATGTGACATGTATTCCGTGTTCGCATCTCTATTTTATTAAAAAAAAAAAGAAAAAAACGAAAGTACAGCACACAAATTAACTGGGCGATGAGTAGCCGGTGACTAGTGATGGGTCCGCTCTGTACTCACTACTTCAATGTAGTACTACGTTACATTGAAGTGTACACTTCACACCTTTTGAAGTGTAGTGCACACTACAAACTACACACACTTTAAAGTTATTGAAAGTATATACTTCAAATAGTACACTTCATCTCAAAGCGAACATTACAAAGTACACACACTTCAAAGTTATCGAAAGTATGAGCACATACTTTAAATAGTACATTTTGTTACGGACAGACACGCCCGTAACAGACAATTATTTTTAAATAGGGTGGATCACCGATTACTCGCCTGTCCGCTGCGGCTTCGGGCGTCGGGGTGTAAACTGACGATGAAGCACAACTACTGTGGCAGCCACATTCATTTTCCCGTTAATAGGTAGGTATATAAAATACGATAAAATAAAAGAATTTTATACACCGAATATATTGTTTTATTACTATTATTCCGCGGACGTCCTCTGCTTCTGCTGCTTTCGACAAACAATTTACCTTGCCATCCTTTCTTTGCTCATCTGTTCCACATGACCAAACCAGTGGAAATGTCACTGGCTCTGCATACTGAGAATTCCGAGTTCGATTCCCGTTGAGGCCGCAATACATCTTTCTGATTTCTTTAAAATCTAGGTGTTCTTGTCGGACCGCAATTAAAATTGGGCCTTCAGGCCCATTGTAGCATTAAAAATTGCTGTACATTTGGTTTGAGGGCATAGTCCCGCTCTCCTACAATATAGCAATTACCAAATCTGGTACCTAGTACCGTTTGTCGTAACTTGATATTTTGTTTGGACATAATGACAAATATATTTCTGATTTTTATAGTGCTCTTCGGCTGACTAAAATGTGGTCTGTGGTCAGCCATTGCTCTGGTAATGGCTGACACTATCCGCAGTCCAAGAAGCAGTGTTCCAGATAAATCACCTATGCACCTTTCATGGATATAAATGTAAAATTATCAAAACCCGAGTGAAATAGAAACCTTGAAAAAAAATATTGTCGACAATGCCCTGCGGTAAAATTCATTTAGAGTTGCGGAAAAATCAATTTCTTCTGACAAAAAAGTATTGTTCGAGATCTAAGTAAATTACTTCTCCTGTTAAGGATATACTGTAGGATCAGTCGATCGTCAGAAAAGCCTGTGTCACCCTACATAATATTGTACATTTCGACACTTTGTATGTAAAATGTCGAAAAATTAATAAAAAAAATATTTTATTGACGGATGTCAATTACATTGCGCAGTGCGCATGTGCGACTCTGACCGAGAGTTTAATCTAAAATTTCCGCACAGAATTCTCTCGGTTAGGTTAAGTTATTAGGTTTGGTTCGGTTAGGTAATTAGGTTCGGTTAGGTTATTAGGTTAGGTTAGGTTATGTTATTAGGTTTAGTTAGGTTAGGTTAGGTTATTAGGTTTGATTTGTTTAATTTAGAACGAAACCGAAACCAATAATAAGACTAATAGACTTTATTCATCCTCATTATTTTCTTAGTCTTAAAATCAAGCCTATTAATAAATTGTAAAAAGTACCTACCTTCAATATTCGCAATATTTCGTTCGTCTATAAATATAAATTTGTCGTGTAAACTTATACATTGTCTATGATTTACACATTTTTTCTCAGATATTGCCTATGAAATGTCAAAATGAACAGTACATTTTTCAAAACTTTAAAATGTAATATCTTATTTAATACTTATTATTTAAACATAAATTATCTTTCATTTTGTTATTAACACTGAAACGGGGTGGTTTGTTTCAAGTTATGTGTGCAAGTGACAAAGGCGTGGAAATAACCGAAAAGTTTCTTTTTACAACAATTTATTAAGTCAGTAAAACACAAATCTACATACGTAGTAGCAATGAACACAGAAATATGAAAAATAGGAATATAGAAGAACACAAAGAATTATCAAAGTAGGTACATACAGAATATCGAATAAAATTAGCACAAGCACTTAGGTCTCTGGCGTAGTCACAACACAATATTATGGTGGAATTCTTGATCTCACTTCACAGATTCGGCGAAGGCTCTTGCTGGAAAAAACTCGACAGCAAGAGCGATGGCGGAGAGGCTTCTCGGAGATAAGAACTCGACGAGACTCGAGCTTCACATAAGCTCGACTTGATACGGCCCAGCAGGAGAACACTCGACTGCGGCGGCGATATCGCTTCCTAGGTTCGCCAGGAATCCCTCCCGGACACCTCCTAGTAAGGCGAGGACTGTTGGAGCCTTCCGAACCGTGTATCCAGGCTGGAGGTATAAGCGTACTGCTTTTATACCCTTTTGGCGGCGGTGGGGATGGATTAGCAAACAACCATTTATTTTCTGTTGCTAGGCGGAGCTCAGCAGTAAAATTTGCCGAAAATGTGCCGCTTTGGGAAGCTTTAATGGCTTCCAAGAAATAACCACAGGTACGGGATTTTGGTTTACTCCCAGGCGCACATATCAACACATTCAATAATATAGTGTAATACTCATTATTATTATATATGCAATGGGACCATGAACTTGGATTTAGCCCCGACTTCTACCGTTCAAAAATATTACTGAATTATATTGCGAGAGTCAAGTGAATAATCAAGTTGAAGTAATTGGTGGCCGACTACTGACGGTGGCCGGAGCACTGGCGAAATCACCCTATATGTTGATTGGAATTTTTCTGGCAATCAACATGCGTGAAAACGCGAAATAAAATGATTATTTATTCGTATAGGACATATAGGTACACTTTCTCGAGATTTAACCGGTGTCTGATATGAAATGCGAGCCTAGTAGTGATGGGTCCGCTCTACTCACTACTACAATGAATTACTACATTACATCACACATCACACCTTTTGAAGTGTAGTGCACACTACAAACTACACACACCTCAAAGTTATTGAAATTATATACTTCAAATAGTACACTTCATTTGAAAGCGAACACTACAAAGTACACACACTTCAAAGTTATCGAAAAGTACGAGCACATACTTTAAATAGTACATTTTTATGTGAAATTTTTGGGAAGTCGATGTAGATAAAAGAAGAAATTTTTGGAAATCGAAACAACCCCCCTCCCCATGGTTTGAAAAAATTTTGGGACTGAACGAAGAAATCTCTGGAAACTGAAACGATTCTTCCCCCCATGGTTTGAAAAATTTTGGGACTGAACGAAGAAATCTCTGGAAACTGAGACAATTCTTCCTCCCATGGTTTGAAAAATTTTGGGACTGATCGAAGAAATCTCTGGAAACTGAAACAACCCCTCCCCCCCCATGGTTTGAAAAATTTTGGGATCGAATGAAGAAATCTGGTTGGCGACCTATTTTTTTTTAGGTCACCAAATGTTACTTTGGAGAAAATATCAGCATTTGTCTAAAATATTTTTCCCGTTGACCTTTTTCTTCTCTTTTTTTTTAGCTCGCCAAATATTATTTTACCGAAATATTTCGATATATCTATCCATATATTTTTTCCGGCGACCTTTTTTTTAATCCATCAAATTACTTCACTAGTACTACATTTTTATAGTACAATTACTTCATTTCATTACTTCACTTCATTAATTAATACTACAATTACTTCATTACCTCACTTCATTAGTACTACAATTTCGTAGTACTACAATTACTTCACTTAATGTAATTTTTACTACAATTGTAGTGTACACTTTGTAGTCTTCAAACTGGTGAACGTGTGTGTGTTCTAGTCTTCATTTTGAAATGTAGTTTTTCTCTTCGCTAGAGCCTACAATATGGATTATGGATGTGTACCCAATGATATAATACGGCAATGTGTGTACCTACTTTCACAAAGTAGAGAAAATGACTATCAATCCGCGAAAACGCCACAAAAATTAACTTTTTCATAAAATACCGAGACAAATTAATGTAAAATAAAATAAAATAAAACAAAACAAAGTTGTTGCTATCGCTAAGATATCATCGCAGCTGTCGAGCGTAGGAGTATATTTGCATGCATATACCGGGTACCCAACTGCTTACATAACGCGAAAAGTACCGAAAACAACGATTAGTAAATTATGAAAATATGTACAGATTAAGATAAAGGATCATTAATAAATACTATGTATACATATTCCTAAATTATTTCTTTATACCCAGATTGAAAAAAGAAAAAATACCGTCTAGATACAAGTATTTTAATATTATTTGGTGTTTTATTAGTAATCAATTTCTGAGAAAATGTTACTTATTTTGACGTAAAATTGTCCGTTGCTTGTCATTTTTATTTTAATTAATTTCAAAAAAAAAATTTATAGAATACAGCGTACAACTATCAATGTATATAATATTATGTTATCTATGGGCTAGGCGCGCGCTACAAATTTTTCGCCGTGCGCGCCTAGCCTTAGCAGGCAGATATACGGCCCGATTCTGAAAATAACAATGTCTGGATCTTTAATTATTTCCCGAACACCGCTTTTAATGGTATTTGGCACGGTGACAATCTAAAATTTTCTTAAAAAACTATCGAAACAGTCGTGAACCCCTCTGTAAACAAAGTCTGTCAAAGGTCTGTCAGCTGTAGATAATCCAATATGGCGTCGTTAGTTCCAAATTTGGCCATTCTTCAGATAAGTTAGACGGACTATAACGCCGTACAGATGCCGGCAAACATGTTGAACATTTTTCGGCGAAGTGGGGGAGAGTTTGCGCATGTACCATTCCACCAACGAGACCCAAAATTTGTCTTCTGCGCATTCCCCTACCACGCCGAAAAATGTCCAAGAAGTTTGCCGGCAACTGTACGTTGCCATGACAAGTTTAGCCATGATATTTCATCTGGACGCTGTGGATGAAGAAATTAATACGATTGTAAGAAACAATATTTCTTTTATCATCTTTTAATACAGTGTATTTGAGCCGTAGAATTACAAAATCCGCTCTGGACATTTTTAATTTTTATTATCGTCTATTAAGTGTTGGGATAAAGATCTTAAACACACTACTTACCTTGGCGCCGATCTGGTTTCCGCAGTTATCCGTTGGTTGTCGAACTTGAATATACACGGGTTCGCTCATTTTGACAATATATTTCTTGCTACTTATAAAAAAAACTAAAATTGTACCGCACGAAAGCCTAAGCTGAACGAAGTCGCAGCACAGACCAGCACAGACTGAATATAGTCCGTCTAACTTACTGTACTGAAGAATGGCCAAATTTGGAACTAACGACGCCATATTGGATTATCTACAGCTGACAGACCTTTGACAGACTTTGTTTACAGAGAGGTTCACGACTGTTTCGATAGTTTTTTAAGAACATTTTAGATTGTCAC
Organism: Agrypnia vestita; assembly: GCA_016648135.1. NCBI lineage: Eukaryota > Metazoa > Arthropoda > Insecta > Trichoptera > Phryganeidae > Agrypnia > Agrypnia vestita. Next base: position 17,140 of record JADDOH010008703.1, read on the forward strand.
CATGCCAAAAACCATTAAAAGCGGTACTTCGGGAAATAATCTTGAAAATGCACACGTTTTTTGAAGAGGAACAACGTCTAAAAGTCCCAATTATACCGTTTGATTTTGTTCATAGACTTATTGCCGCCACTTCAGGTTAATGCTGCCATGCAATTATAATGATTTTCCCATACTTAGTTTTTTATTTTACTATTATACAATTTCTTCAGGTATTTCTGAATAGGCAATTTACAAAATAGTTAAAGAAGGTAAGGTGGC